>JAJOOO010003910.1:0-71542 GCA_029582685.1 Solanum piurae | reverse complement strand
ACCATCTACGGAGCGTCAATAGACCTACGGTCCGTAGATCACTCCGTAGATGCCCTTTTCTGCATCCCTTTCAGCTGTCTCTTTACTTCCGCGCCTGAACATCTTTCCTGCAAAATATGATAAAAACACATAAAAACCAATACAACAACGCCCTAGACACACACAACTTGTAAGTGAAATGTATTAGTAATACCGTAAACTCACGGTATATCAGTTATGCTTCTATTGATTATAGAACTTGGGTAGTCATCAAGTTCCTGCTTGTCCTAGAGTGGAAGGGGGGAAATTCTATGCCAAACGATTGGTTCATTTCTTATATTAAAGCTATAAAGATGATTTCTAAGGGTTGTTGTACCATTTAGTTAGGGTGAGGGATATGGATTCCGAAACCCCTAGTCTTGAGTCACTACCCATTGTTAATTAGTATCCAGAAGTATTCCTAGATAATTTACTCGGTATTTCTCCCAAGAGGGAAATAGATTTTGGTAATGACCTTCTCCCGATACGCAACCTATTTATATTCCTCCCTGTAGAATGGCCCCGGTAGAACTTAAAGAGTTAAAGGAACAATTGAGGGACTTGTTGGATAAGGGTTTTATCTGATCGAGTATCTATCCATGAGGTGCTCTAGTTTTGTTTGTTAAAAAAAGGATGGTTTACTCTAAATGTGTATTGATTATCGTCAGTTGAATAAGGTGACCATTAAGAATAAGTATCCTCTTCCGAGGATAGATGATTTGTTTGACCAACTCCAAGGTGCTAGTTACTTCTCTAAGATCGAACTTAGATTTGTTATCACCAATTGAAGGTGAATACTGGTGATATTTCAAAAATAGCTTTTAGAACAACATTCATGGATTTGATGAATAGGGTATTTAGACAATACCTTGACATGTTCATAATTATGTTCATTGATGATATTTTTATTTACTCAGGGAGTGAGGATGACCACATTAATCATTTGAGGATTGTGTTGCCAATCCTGAAGGAACAACAACTCTTTATAAAGTTTAGCAAGTTTGAGTTTTGGCTAAGGTCCATAGCTTTCCTTGGTTATGTGGTGTCAAGTAAGGGTATTGAGGTAGATCCTAAGAAGATGGATGCGGTCAAGAGTTGGCCTAGACCTTTATCACTTTCAAACATTAGAAGTTTCTTGGGTTTGGCTGGTTATTTCAAACAATTTGTTGATGGGTTTTCTTTTATTGACTCTCCATTGACGGCTTTGACTTAAAAGTATGTTAAGTTTGTTTGGTCCGAAATATGTGAAAAAAAATTCCAAGAGTTTAAAGATAGACTTACTTCCGCTCCGGTTTTGACTTTATCGGAAGGGACGAATGGGTTTGTGGTATATTATGATACCTCGAGAATTGGGTTGGGATGTGTCCTTATGCAAAACTGAAAGATTATT
Source organism: Solanum piurae (assembly GCA_029582685.1). Lineage (NCBI taxonomy): Eukaryota > Viridiplantae > Streptophyta > Magnoliopsida > Solanales > Solanaceae > Solanum > Solanum piurae. The sequence goes on along the minus strand of JAJOOO010003910.1, from coordinate 70,134 downwards.
TCCTATGCTTCAAGGCAACTTAAGGTTCATGAGAAGAATTGTCCGACCCACGATATTGAATTAGCGGTAGTGGTTTTTTTCTTAAATATATGGAGGCATTATTTGTATGGTGTTCATGTAGATGTTTTCACTGACCACAAGAGCTTGCAATATGTTTCTAATCAGAAAGATCAGAATCTTCACCAAATAAGGTGGCTTGAGTAGCAGATGCTCTTAGTAGGTTGTCTATGGGTAGTGTTGCTCACATTGATGATGATAGGAAGGAATTGGTATGAGATGTACATATATTGTCCAATTTGGGTGTTCGGTTGATGGACTCTACCAAGGGTGGTGTTATGGTTGACAATAGTTCTGAATTATGTTTTGTGAGTGATGTGAAAGCTAAGCAATGTCTTGATCCAACTTTGGTAAAATTGAAAGAAGCGGTGCTCAAGAAGTTCATTGATGCTTTCTCCAAAGTGGGAGATGGGGTACTTAGATATCAAGGTCGATTGTGTGTTCCAAATGTTGATGAATTAAGGGAAAAAATCTTAACAGAAGCCCATATTTCTTGGTATTCCATTCACTCGGAATCCACCAAGATGTATCGTGACTTGCGGGAGGTCAATTGGTGGAATGGGATGAAGAGGGATATTGCGGAGTCTGAAGAGGCATCGGAAACCGAGAGGTTTATCCCAAGACATTATCATTCCTACTTGGAAGTAGGATGACTTGAACACGGACTTTATAGTAGAGTTTCCACGTACTCGGCGACAATATGATTCGATTTGGGTCATTGTAGACGGAGTGACAAAATCGGCCCATTTCATTATCGTGAAAGTTTCTTTTGAGACGGAGGACTATGCTAAGTTATATTTGAGGGAAATGGTAAGGTTGAATGGTGTGCCTTTTTCCATTATCTCTGATAGAGGTACCCAATTTACTTCTCAATGTTGGAAGTCATTCCAAAAGGGTCTTGGCACGAAAGTGAAGCTTAGCACGGCTGTTCACCCACAAACCGATGAGCAAACGGAGCAAACGATCCAAACTTTTGAGGAAATGTTGAGAGCATGTGTAATATATTTCAAGGAAAATTGGGATGATCACTTTCAATTGATAGAGTTACCTTATAATAATTACCATTATAGTATTGGTATGGCCCCTTTGAAGCTCTTTATGGTAGGAGGTGTATATCTTCTATAGGATGGTTTGAAGTGGGTGAAGTTGCTTTGATAGGGCCTAAATTATTTCATGAGGCCATGGAGAAAGTACGGCTTATTAGAGAGAGGTTGAGAACAGCCTAAAGCTGATAAAAGTCCTCTACTGATGTTTGAAAAAGAGACCTTGAGTTTGAGGTTAGTGATTGGGTCTACTTGAAAATCTCACCCATGAAGGGTGTGATGAGATTTGGGAAGAAAGGGAAACTTAATCCCCGATACATAGGCCCGTCTCAAATTTCGAGACGTGTTGGTAAGGTTGCTTATGAACTTTATTTACCGAATGAATTGGCAATGGTGCATCCGGTGGTCCATGTCTTAGGCTTAAGAAGTGTGTTACAGATCCAACATCCATAATTCCCCTAGAAGGCTTGGGGGTTGATGAAAGTGTCTCTTATGAAGAGGTACCAGTTGAGATCTTAGACCGGCAAGTTAAGAAGTTGAGGAACAAGGAAGTTGCTTCCGTGAAGGTGCTGAGGCCGATATGAAGTCCAGATATCCCCATATTTTTCCTCGTACTCTAGCTTGAGGTAATGAGACTCCTCATGATTTACTCCTTGTTTGAAGTCATGTGTGTTTAGATGTTCCCATGATTTCCTTATATTATGCATGTTCATGAAAACTTATTTTTTGAAAGAAAATGAGTTATATAATTGATTTTTTTCCTCATGTTGTAGTTCATTGAGTATGAGTGGCCTATAGACTACATGAGATGAAGTGATGAATCTGCTTTAGCTATGCTTTTTGAGAATGAAATGCATATGAGCTCCCATGAGATTGTGTTGAAAATGCTTCTAAATTGGAGAAGCTTGTTCCTCCTTGAACATGAGTAAATGTTAAAATTTCATGAATATTGGGTTGCTAGATGTAGTTACTACCTTCCCTTGAGATGCATTGATTTTGTTTAGCTTGGAGATGAAGTTCCTCCTTGGTTGTGTGCATTTACACGAATTGTATGCATGATGGGCTACTAGTATTGACTCTTTACTTCTGTAAGATGTCTAGGAACGCCATTCTAGGATGAATGTTTCCAAGGGGAAGATAATGTAACACCTCGTAAATATAATAGCCTAAACTAGGCCTAAGTGAGAGGACTAGGGTCAAGGAAGAGGACTAACGCCAAGGAAAAAGGCTAGGGAGGCCCACTCCTCCTTTGACACAAGCCCAACTTCCACGACCACTACCACAGCCAGTGGTGAGGACCACCACTTGTGCTGGGCTAGGCCATAGCTACCGCAAGGCTGCCAAAGACAGCCTCTTCCACACGAAGGCCTTAATATCTCGTGGTGGCCACCATGGATTGTGGTGGCCACAACAGATCATGGTGCAACTCGTGGAGGTGAGGCAGTGTGCCTCCAAGTCTACCCCAAAAGAGGACCCTCCCCATGAGCACTTGGACGGCTCGTGAAGGCCACCAGAGCCGTGAGAGGCGTCGTGGTTCTAAGATAGGTTGAGGGGAAAGAAGGGGTGGCACCCTAGCCACTGGTCCAAGTACCACGGAGGGCACCACAGCTCGTGGTGAGGACCATGGCTCGTGGGACCTCACATGGTTATGAGATAGACCATTGTAAGTTGAGGGTTAAATGGTCTTTTTGGTTTTAATTAGATCAAAGCCATGTAGTTTAGCCTAAGCCTAGGACCTCTATATAAGTAATTTTAACCCTTTAAACTCATCATTCAACTAAATATTCCCAGTACCCAAGAGAAATCCTAAAATCCTCCTCTCAAATATTTCTCTCTCTAGAACTTGAAGATGAAGAAAGTGTTTGAAGCTAGGATCAATGTCAAGTCTCCATTCCTCAAGAATTTTTGGGATTTGTAATCAAGTTATTATTGCTTTTCATCCATGGATTCCTTCCATTCATGGAATTCCTAAGTTTTCCCCAATTGAGAAGATGAAATCCCCAATTTGAGTTAGGGTTTCTTCTAATGTTGTGGGTATTGATGAATGTTGATCCAATTGAGTGGATTATGATTGTTTATTCTTGAATTGAGTAGATTTAATTATTTTAGAATGGAATTACATGTACCCATACCTAACCCATGTCTATAAAGATGAAATTGATGTAAATGGGTTTTATGCTATGAAAGGAGAATTGGTGGGTTTAGATATATTCAATCTAGGATTGATGAGATACATAAGAATTGAGGCCTATATGGTGAATCATGATTATATTTCTTTGATATTTAAGCTTATGATATGAAGATGATGTTGCATTTCTTGAGATTGAGCATACAGAAGGACTATGAGATATAGAAATTTGAGAGTAAAGCTTATGTTGTCAATTGTTGACTATTGATGTAATTGTTGAGGAAGGGATAGTTCCCACATGAATTGCTTATGATTATGCATGTGAAAGGTTTTCTCACATTGAATGATTCTAGGTTGAAAGGATTGCTCACCTAAAATGAATCTAATGCTAATGATTAAGAAATTGATGAGGCTAGAGGCGATTACCCACTACCTCTAAATTAGATAGATATGAGGCGATTACCCTTATTCCTTAAAATTGAACAAGAGGCCAATCCCCATGTTCTTATGATATGATTGGACAAGAGGCGAGTACCCATGAACCTTATAGAATGACAAGAGCCAAATACCCATATCACATGTGTCGGATAAGAGGCGAATACCCATGATCCGTATGTTAAGTTGGACAAAAGGAGAGTACCCATGATCCATATGTAAGTTGGACTAGAGGTGAGTACCCATGATCCATATAAGGACTAGAGGCGACTACCCATGTTCCTTTATAGTAAGGCAAAGAGGTGATTCCCAATGTCAATAAATGAAAAGCTAGATTATGTATGATGAATGATAAGCTTTGATTGTTGCTTGAGTTGCCTTCTATGATATGCTTGACTAGAGGTGGATGGCCCAAGTCTTGACTAAGGATAAGTTGAGGTTACTTCAATAAGTACTCCTACTATGTTATGATGATTGATGTGAATTGATTATGCTTATGACTTATGTTATTATCTCTTATGCTTATGTTGATGTTTATGTTGGCTATCATATTTAGTACATGTTTGTACTAATGCACACTCTTGCCTACATTTCTTATCCAAATTTAGGATCCAGCGATATCGACTCTCATCCCCGTGGCAAGGATCATAGAAGAGCAAGACTTGAAGATTGGTGAGTCCTCAGAGTATTTGAGGATATGGCCACCATTTCTCTTATGTTCTTTCATTTCATGTTTTGAACACTATTGTATGGGATGTGTCCCAAGATATTCATGTTTTAGATCATTTGAGACAAAGTGTAATAGACTTCCGCTTTTTGATATAAAACTTTGATGTTGTTGAAAATGTTTTAAATCTCCACTCATTTCTATTATCTTATGTTATAAAAGCTAAGTGGCTTATATGAGGCCTCTCGGGGTCTTGTATGCCATGTTACGTCTAGGGAGTACCCCTAGGTCGTGACAGGAATTATGTTTTCAACCTTAACCGGTAATTTAACCTCATGCTAATTAAACCAAATTTATATATGAAAAGCAATAAATCAGAGCATAGCACAATACCCACTACATTAAATCAATAATCAACCATATAATTGCACTCCTAGATCTTGGGGTTTTAGCCACCCATCACAAAATGTAAAGAGATTATACCTTCCATAAAAGCACTCATGGGTGGCATGAAATTAAGAAATTACAAGTAAACCCACTTAAGATTCAATTTCAATTTGTCAACTTCAATCACAATGTTGTAAACCCCAAAAGCTAGAAAAGTGTTCTTCAAAGGTAAAGTGTTATCTCTCTAAATTATTCACACACTATGATATTTTATATTATATGTCATTTGATATATAATTTCTCTCTCCTTTAGGCTATATATAGTTTCCCAAAATTAGGCCAAAAATTCCACTAAGCGACTAAACCGATGACATTAGTTGGGATCGCCGAACTTATTCGCCGCATCGTTCTTTTCTCCTCAACTCCCCTTTTGATACTCTAGGCATAAGGTGTTTAGAACCTTAGTTGGTGAAATCGATTGAATTTGCCTTTCAACTTTGGTGAATAACTCTCTGATCACCACCTGGTTCGCTTTTTGAGCATCTAATCTTTTATTGCCGTACTGTCATTTTGGGCGATGTTCATCAAAGCCGCCTTTGTCATTCGACGCATCGCCTTTTCCAGTGGAGTCTACCGACCTTATTGGATAGACACAACTGCTATGCACTGTCATTTTGAGTGAGGTCCTGCTCAATTGGCGATCCACCTTTCTTGTTAGGAGATCCACAATATATGGTTTGCACCTCTTTTCGCATATTTCGTCATTCTTTCAAACATCAATCCTTGCCTTGTCCAATTTCTTTCCTAGCTGCAAATCATAAATATTTAATCAGAATAGGATAATATTAGGCATTGGGGACATTAATTATTGAGCAAAATGGCCCTTAAATTAGTGCAAATCTACCACTTATCAACTCCCATAACTTTAACTTTGGCTTGTCTTCAAGTAAATCAAGAAAAAAAAAGCTTAATAAGGATGTCTACAATAGTGCTCAATGAGGGCTAACATGCAAGTGTCATAGCAAGACTACTCTTAATAACATGTTACCCTAAATCATGACCAAAATCCTTCAAATGATCACTAGCTAGTCTCAACACAAGATCAAGGTCACTTTAGCTTCCTGTCAAATGCAACTTTCACTCTCTCAAAAGAAAAACACATGCAAGCTTTGTCCCATAGGTTTGCCCATATTTTCCAATTATCACATAACCTAGTTTCTGCAAGATCTCAAGGGTCTTTAAGGCGTTTAATGGGGTTGAGGGTTAAGGTATGGTCAATTTGAATTAGTGACTTTATCTTTTCAAAGAATTTTTGCAATCATTATCACCTCTTCTCAAATTCTTTTCCTTCTTTTTCATTTGAAAAATCAAATTTTGACTTTTCACTTAATTTATTTGAAATCCCCTTTATTTCCTTCACCTCTCTTTTTCATTTCCATTTTTCAAAAGAATTTTCATCAAAATAACTCTTCTTTTCTTTGTTTTTTTCCTTTTTTTATGTGGAGTTCCTTCTTTTTGTAACAACTTCCAAAGTTGAGTATCATATCATCTTTCTTTGCCCTTCACTTCATTTTCATTCTTCCTTCCATTCCACACCCCAACTTAGTCTTTTGGCATAAGTTAGCTATCCAAACATAACAATGCTTCAAAAAAGATTTTTAGTGAGAAGGTAGAAACAATTTTAGTTCAAGAGGCTTTCTCTTGTATTTGCCAAGAAATAGGTTAGGCTCAAATGGTGCCAAAATGGATGTACACCCTCACAAGGTAGTCACAAAGGAGTATGTATGCTTTGGTTCCTTCTTCGAATTGTTTCCCAAGATCATGTCTATCATTAAGCAAGGTTTAAACAATTGGACTAACAAGGAAAATTCTAGGACTCCACTTGCATACTTTCAAATAAGACCTCACCATACATGGCACTTTTAAATATACTTATTTAGCACATCCCAAAAATATCAAAAGTGTATGTGCGATGTGCATTGAAAGGCTCACATCAAAATACAACTAGTCAGCAAAAAAATCAAGGAGATAACTCATAAGTGCAACCACAACAATTTCATTTTCGCAACACAAACACTATATTCCATCCTCATCATGAATACTATTCAAGATATTGATATTGAACACAATCGATCCTCAAATTGTTATCAATGAAAACTTCAAGCATTTTCACAATTTAAAACTCATGGGGGGTTGCGAAATCAAGAGAGAACGAAATTTAAATTAGAGATACAATTTAACCAAAAGATAACTTTAATGAAAACAAAAGTAAAGTACTACACTAATTAAAAACACAAAGTAACAAAATACAATCAAAAGGGGACTATTGGCTCAAAGGCCCTCACCCCACCAAAAAATAAAATGTATTGTCCTCATTGCAATATAAATAAAAGTATGGGGAGGCTAAGATAAAGGGTCCCCTTGACAGGCTATGCCTGTGGAGCACTTTCATCTAGAGTCTCATATGGGGAAACTTCAAGAGGGGCATCAATGCCCAACAACAGGATCACAAGAGGCGATAGGGAAGGTTCAAGGAGGGAATCAATGCCCATCTTAGTAGGAGGGGGTATGGTGGGGTATGGAGTTACTCCACTAGCACCAACCTCTAAAGTCTATGGAAGAGATCTCTCCAAGGCTGCATAAAGAATAACCTCCTCGGTGTCTTGCAGCTCAGTCAACATTCCCGCAATCCCATACTCCTCGTCCTGCAACTCCTCATCATAAGTCTCCTCGTCCAACTCATCATTGGCTCTCTCACTCTCATCATCATAAACCAAATCAACATGCGCAATAATCTCAGGTTTCTCACTAGGGATAAGCATAGTGCTCGACATCTCAGGCATAGAAGTAGGTGCATCCGGTAGGAGACCCTCGCCTTAAAGCATGGATATGTTTGTGGACAACAACTGGACCACCTCTGCTTGTAGGATCGTAAGCTCATCTCTCATGGTGTCTAGTGTACCAGAGTTACCCTCAGCCTTCTCTCTGGCCTCAAATCTCATTGTGAGATCATCCAACTTCACATTGTGACACTCAATAGTTCCCTCAAACTTGACCAGTCTCTCTATAAATGGAGCTAAGGCCTTCTTAATGGCCAGATCAATGAGCTTGGGCATATCCGTCTCAACCAGACAACTTAAACATCTCTTTATTGAGCAAGGCTTCGCATTTGGTTAATTAATGCATGGGTCAAGGGGGACGCACAATAGGAGCGTGGGAAGGTCTCACAGCACCAGTAGCAGTAAATACAGATATCGAAGATGTAGGGCCAACAGTAGAGAAAGGTGCAGAAGTACTTGCATGCTCCATAAAAGGAGCAGGTGTGCTAGACCCAGCCACTAGAGTAGTGGGATCTACCATAGGCGTCAAGTCTGGTGGTGGCATTCTTCCGAGTTACATCATCTCGCAAGTACTCAGCCTCAATCCTCTGAATATCACTAGAGAAGGATTATGTAATCCTCACATGACTCTTCACCGAAAAGAAACTTCCACTTTATCCCATAGTTGTGTAATAAAGACTGAGTAAGGGAGAGATATTTGCTCTTGCATGACCCTTAACAAAATTTCTTCCATTATGATGGCACCTATTGATTTTTTCCTTCAGAATGATTATGCCCACTAGAACTACCTTTGGATTCCAGAGTATTGACTTATTTTGGGATGGGATTATATTGTTGCTTATTAACCCAAACCAGTATTGTGCCTCAATGTTTATGTCCTTTTTATCTATCTTCGCCCCTTTAATCATCCAAGAGAAAGAAGACTTATCGAATATCAGAGGGGTTAACGACCCTTTAATTCATTATGATTTTTATGCAACTATTTCATGTATTCATCAGTATGGTTGGATGGGGTGCATAGTACTATGTTAATTTCATTTGAATGGCATTGCACTATCTTACCCCTTACTTCAACTTCATCTATAATCTTTTACACAATGTATTTCCTCTTCTTTGGCAACGCCTTGGCATAGACGTCATAGAATTCGTGCACCCTTTTTCGGTACAAAAGGTCTTCTTGCTCTAGTGAATTGCGTCAATTTGTTAAATTTTATCGATGTCCATATGTGTAACGACCCGTTAGTTTGTTTTGAACACTAGAACTAATTGACTCCTCTATTAAAAATCTAAATGGACATCTTGGACTATTTTTTTAAATATGGGTATTTAATTAGAAGGTAAATTTTAAATAATTAATTTAGTTGATAAATAATGGGTTAGTTTTGAAACTTATTTAATACCCTATGCCACTTGGCACATATATACGAGAATAAGTTAATTAAATTTATCACTTTAGTCATTAATATTTTTTTATAAAATAAAGAAGTGAATAGATGAAAAACATCATGTGGAATGGATGAGGGAGCAACAACTTCATATAAGAACTTCAAAAAAACTTCAATCTATTGAGTATGTAATAAATTACTATGTATAAGAATATAAATGTGCATTATTCTTATAGGAAAGTGGGTAGTATATTTTGGGTGTGGAAAGAAATTGGATCTTTTCAATTGTAGTGTTGAAAGTGTGACCATTACTTATTAATGGATGGGTCATTTAGATCTTTGATTAGGTATCATAGAAGTTGGGTTGGAAAAAAATAGAACAAATAAAATCCAATTGGAAAATTTTTCTGATGAAACGTGATAAGTTTGGGGGTATATTAATGGTCATTAATGGGCGAATTGTTGGTTAATAATGACTAACTTAGCAGGTTGAAGATGTAATTAGCAAGTCTCTAAATAAGTAGTCATTCCATTTAAATCTTTCAAAAGAAATTACGCCTTTGTGTGAAGAAAATTCAAGTAGGTTACTATTCGTCGTGGTTAAGGTTATGGATGGTATATTTGATTCGATATGGGATTTATTTTCATGATTATTACATTATGATTCAACTTGTGAAGTTTGGGATAAAGTTATGGCAATATGGGTGTTTACATACTCATTTACTTAAGAATAATTCATACTTGATAGATTGAGAATGTTTTGAAGCTTTACTAAAGGGAAAGGCAGAAATCTTGAGGATTCATGACACATGTTTAGCATTTGAGGTATGTTAAGACTTTCTAGACTTCGTTGAGCGACGTTTTCTAATTAAAGATTAAAAACAGAACAAACAATGGCTAAGGGCGAAAGATGGGAGTCTCATAAAGTATGAGTACCGGTGTAATAAAGGGAAAGTTTATCATGATAGAATACATATTGTAATCCTAATCAGGTGTGATCAGTCTCATCCGTGTAAGAATTAGGAATTGAGAATGCCAAAGCATATGGGTATTAACTGATGTATTACTGATTTAATTGTTGTTGTGTGATTGTGTTTCTTTATTGAACTCATGTATTTGTGATAGTTGAAGTAATTATATATCATACCAATATTTGACTAATTTAGATGCATCATCATCCGTTTTATTAAAATCATATTGTGCCCGTGCATTGATATGAGATTGAGTATAAGTTTGGCAGGTGGAGATCGCCCGTGTTGGGATTATGAAATGTTATTAATATAAGTTGGGCACGTGGAGATCGTTCGTTCTGGGGATTGTTTAATTTTATGATAGTTTATTGAGATCGTATGCACAGACATGTTAAGTTCATTTGTATCGGTATATAGACCTCGTGAGTCCCTCATGGATCATGAACTCTCGATGTATTTCCATGGAGTGTTATGTATATATGGTTGAGAGAGTACTTTTGTAACACCTCGGATTCGAGAAAGGCAAGAGAATAGTTTTTAGAAGTTGCAGGTACCATCCGACGGAGACCACCCACAGCCCGTGGATTGGACCACAGACCGTAGGTGTGGTCCGTGGTTGGTAACCCCAACTCTAGGCAGAAGCCCAGACCCACGACTGGACAAACAAACCATCATTGGATCCACAGTCCGTCGGTTGAGGGTTCGTAGATTAGGACCCCTAAGCTCTAGTTTCTGATGGCGGACGATGGTGGTGCAGAACAGATCATCGGTCAGTCCACGGTTTGTCGGTATGGGTCCGTAGGTCGGCGGGTTGGCAGTTATTTTAAGGGTAGTTGGGTCTTTTCCTAATTAGTCTAGCCTAATACTATGTCGTTTCACCCTTTATCTATAGACCTATATAAGTGATTTCAACCCCCCAAATTAGTTCATTCACTTCATTCTCTTCAAATTCACCAAAAACAAGATCAAGTCTCCTCTCCAAAATATTTCTCTCTCTAGAAAGCTTGAAGAAGAAAGATCCAACCTATGGTTTCAAGTCAAGTATAAATTCCTCCTTTGAAGATACTATTGGCTTTGAGGTAAGATAGTTTTCATCCATGAATTCCTTCAATACATGGAGTTCCCAAATTCTTCTATTTTCAAAGTTAGAAATCCTAGTTGAGTTAGGGTTTTCTTCAATTGCCATGGGTTCTCTGTATTATTGATTTAAATGATTTCATTATGATCTCTTATGCATGAATTGATGAAATACTATGATTTTTTGATGATTCCCCAATGAACCCATGAAATTCCCATGTTTTCCAAATTATAATCATATGTTGTTGGTTTTGATTATGAAAGAGGAGTTTTATGAATTCAAGCATGAATTGATAGATTTACATGAATTTATGATGGAATCCATATCTAACCCATGTTTTCTAAATGTTGATGATCGAAAATGGGTTTTGAACCTGGAAAGGTGAATTATAGAATTATGCATGTTCTTATGAGATCTATGAAAATGTTTAAGGATGCTTTGAGAGTAAAGTATCAATAATGATGTTGTTGTTGTGTTGTTGAAAGGACTTTCTCATATACACATGAAAAGTATGATTGTGAAAGGTTATCTCACATAGTAAGGATTCTAAGGTTGAAAGGTCTTCTTACCTAATTCAATCAAAGATAAAGATCTATGCTAATTGAACCTAGCTTTGATTGGTTATTGAATGATACCTTTCCATGGATAACTTATGACTTATCTTGAATTGGCAAGATCACATACCCTTCCATGGATAATAAGAACAAGTAAGAAATGACTATTCCGTGAAATTTATGCTTAGCACCGTGAGGATATTGAGATGGAGGCTCTCCCATTAGTAGAGGCCATTTTCTAGAAGCAATCTCCTTATCCCTTACCTATGTTCCCCCATAGGATGATTTTCTAGATAGACATTAGCTAGTAGATCCACTTAAGCTAGAAGTTCATGGTCTATACCTTGGAACGCGGGACAACCCTTTTAGGTGTGAGAAACAATGAGGGATCATGTTATAGCTCAAATGGTCTTTATGTCGGTTAAGGATACTTCCCACATTACTAATGAACTAAGGTTACTTCAAGAAGTATCTCACATGTGTTCAAAGGTTTTATGATGTTAGCTTGCAGTGACCATGTTTTATGATTTATGTTTTCTAACCTTTTTATATCATGTTTTAGCTTGGTCAATTTCATGTCATGAAATTTCCTCTTTTAGTAGGATTTAATTGTTTTAATCATAGCTATCATACGTGGTACATTGTTTTGTACCAGCACATACTCTTGCCTACATTTCCCTAAAAGTAAGGTCTGATAGTTAGGGTCCCCAGTTTTGTGGCTAGTGGTTGATTTTAAGATTTATGAGCTTTGATGATTCCTTATGCTTCGAGGAAGGATTCTCATTATGTCCAATTCCTTTCTTATTTCCAGTTTTGGACATAATGTATGGGCTAGGCCCAATTTCATTCTATTGTACTAGATGGCTAATGAGACAAGTGTTTTAGACTTCCAATTTACTTTTATAAAGTGTTTTGGACTTGAAATGTTGCATTTACCTCTTATGTTCTACTTCTTATGTTATGCATGCTAAGTGGCTTGTATGGGGTCTCTCAGGGTCCTATACATCATGTTACATCTAAGGTGTACCTCTGGGTCATGAACAACTTGGTATCAGAGCACAAGGTTTAGAATGGATCTAGGATGTCTCATAAGCCACGTCATGTAGAGTCTTGTTCATGAGTGTGAAACGCGCCACATTTATGAATAAGAGGCTACAAGATGATTAGGAAACTCCAGTTGCTTCATTACTCTGAAGTTGTGAGATAAAGTTTGACTCTATAACGTCTCTCTCCTAATCCTTATCTGATGCTCTACGGGACATGGCTACTCAAACAGTTGATACTAGAAGGAATGTGAGGGAGACTACTGAACAAAAAACATCTCCCTAAGCTCATCAAGTTTCGGTAGATCCTTTTGGCCGAGCAAGTGACTAATGCGTAGTTTAGGGATGTTTTTCAAGTGTTGGCTCAAGCCGTGACGGCCCAAGACAATAGGGATGTTGCGGTTCCCATGAACCCAGATGTGGGTACGACGGTATCTAGAGTGGAGGACTTTACTAGGATGAATCCTCCGGAGTTTCATGGTCTAGAGTTGAGGAAGATCCTGAAGAGTTCATTGATGAGATTTACAAGGTGTTGATGATCATGCGAGTGACGCTGGTGGATAAGGTGGAATTAGCCGCTTATGAACTTAAAGGTGTTGCTCAAATATGGTACAACTAATGGAAAGAAGAAAGGCCAGAAGATGCTGGTCCTCTTGATTGGGAGAAGTTTAAGGCCTTTTTCCTTTATAGGTTTTTTCCCCTTGAGATGAGGCAAGCAAAGGTGCTTGAGTTTATCAACCTTAGCCAAGGAGGTATGAGTGTGAAGTAATATTCTTTGAAGTTCACACAATTGTCTAATTATTCTCCAACAATGGTTGTCAATCCTATGGCAAGGATGAGTAAGTCTGTTTCGGGTGTGTCCGAAATGGGGGTTAAATAATGCCAAACATCCATGCTCATTAATGACAAAGACATCTCTCGTCTCATGTTTCATACTCAACATATCGAAAAGGAGAAACTTAAGAAAAAGTCTAGGGAGACAAAGAGGGCTAAAACCGGTGATGTTAATTTCTCTCATGCAAGGTCCGCTGCACATGGTCATCCAAGATTTCGACAAAGGTTTTCCGGTCAAGGTTCCTCCAATGCTCCTCCTAAGTTAAACAAAGAAATGGTGTATAATCGTAAGCCTCAAGGAGGGAACGGTAGTAAATCTTCATTACCTATGTCTACTTGTGTTAGGTGTGGAAAGAAGCACGAGGTTAAATGCCTAGCCAGCACGGATGGTTGCTTCGGTTGTGGTAAAAGTGGTAATAAGATGAGGGATAGCCCAATGCTTACGGCTAAAAGAAGAAAGGGCAAGTAAGTTCCTCCTAGTGGTTCAGGTTCCAATGCTCCCAAGCAAAATCAATTTTATGCACCTCAGATATCAAGATTGTTTATGTGTTCCTAATGTTGAAGACTTGAAGGAACAGATCTTGTCAAAATCCCATAGTTCTCGATATTCTATTCACCCGATAGCCACAGAGATGTACAGTGATTTGTGAGAGGTCTATTGATGGAATGGCATGAAAAAGGATATTACGGAATTTGTGACTAAGTGTCCTAATTGTCAACAAGTGAAAGTTGAGCATAAGAAATCGGGAGGTTTATCCCAAGACATTACCATTCCTACTTGAAAGTGGGAAGAATTGAACATGGACTTTATTATTGGTTTGCGTTGCACCCGCTAAGAACAGGACTTGAATTGGGTTGTAGTAGATCGGATGACAAAATCGACTCATTTTATTCTCGTCAAGGTTTCCTATTCGACGGAGGATTATGCTAAGTTTTATTTAAGAGAAATGGTAAAGTTGCATGGAGTGTCTTTGTCCATTATTTCCAATCGTGGTACTGAATTCACCTTTTAGTTTTGGAAGCCTTTCCAAAAGGGTCTTGGTACTCGTGTTAAGCTAAGTACCGCACCTTTCATCCCCAAATCGATGGGCAAGCGGAGTGTACTATCCAAACTTTGGAAGACATGTTGAGAGCTTGTGTGATGGATTCTAAGGGTAATTTGGATGACTATTTTCCATTGATTGAGTTTGCTTATAACAATAGCTATCACTCAGATGTTGATATGGCTCAATTTGAGGCATTGTATGGTCGGAGGTGTAGATCTCCTATAGGTTGGTTTGAGGTGGGTGAAGTTGCCCTCATAAGTCCTGAGTTGGTATATGAGGCCATCGACAAAATTTGAATTATTCGAGAAAGGTTGAAAATGGCTCAAAGTCAGCAAAAGTCATATATCGATGTAGTAAAAAGAGATATTGAGTTTGATGTTCATGATTGGGTTTATTTGAAAATTTCACCCATGAAGGGTGTAATGAGGTGTGGGAAGAAAGGGAAGCTTAGTCCCCATTATGTAGGCCCATATCAGATTTGGAGGCATGTTGGTAAGGTTCCTTATGAACTAAAATTGCCTAACAAATTGGCATCGGTTCATCTGGTTTTCTATGTCTCTATGTTAAGGAAATGTGTTGGCAATCCGACATCCATAGTTCCCTTAGAAGGTTTGGGAGTTAAGGAGAATCTTTCTTATGAAGAAGTTTTGGTTGAGATTTTAGACCGGCAACTCAAGAAGTTTAGAAACAAGGAAGTTGCTTCCGTGAAAGTGTTGTGGAGGAATTATTTAGTTGAGGATTCTACTTGGAAGGCTGAGGCCGATATGATGTCCCGATATCCTCATCTTTTTCATTGTTCTCCTATTATAGATTGAGGTAATGAGTTCCTCATGGTTTACTCTTTGTTTTGGTGTCATGTGTCTTAGATATTCCCATGATTCCTCATTTTATGTATGTTCATGAAAAGTTCTAACTTTTGAGAAAATGAGTAAACTTGATTGATTTCTACATGTTTATGTTCATTTGAGTATAAAATGTATGTAGACTACATGATATGATGTTCGGAACATGCTTTATCTTGGAGTTGATGTTTACTCCTCGGATATGTGCATTATATGATTGCATTCATGTTTGGCTGCTAGGTTTAGCTCTTATCCTCCTTATGATAAATCGAAAGTTTATTACTATAGAGGGCAGAAGATACGGGTCCTCTTGATTAGTAAAAGTTCAATGTTTCTTTCCTTGATAGGTTCTTCCCCCTTGAAATAAGAGAGGCAAAGGTTCTTAAATTCATCAACCTTCGTCGTGGAAATATGATTTTGAAGGAATATGCTTCGAAGTTTACACAATTGTCTCGATATGCTCCTACTATGGTTGTTGATCCTAGGGAAAAAATGAGTAAGTGTTTCGAGTGTGTCCGGAATAGTGGTTAAGAAATGTCGTACCGCCATGCTTATCAATGATATGTACATTTCTCATTTCATGGTGCATGTGCAACAAATTAAAGAGGAGACACTTAAGGAAAGGTCTAGGGAGGAAAATAGAGCCAAAACCAGTCAAGGATCCTCCAATGCTCCTCTTATGTTCAACAAAGATAGGGTGTCTAACCCTAAGCTTCAAGGAGGGAATGGTAGTGGATCTTCAATGTCTACTTTTGTTAAGTTTGGAAGAAAGCATGAGGGTAAATGTCTCGCCAGTTCCAATGCATGTTTTGGTTGTGGCAAGACAGATTATAAAATAAGGGATTGCCCCTCAATTGCTAAGAATGATAGAGATAATCGTCTACAGCTCCACCTTACCCTTCATTAGGTTCAAGTGGTAATCAAAAGAAAAGCTGATTATATGCACTTCAAACTCATCATGAGCAAGAGGGTTCTCCCGATGTGGTTACCAGTATGTTGAAAGTTTTCCAACTTGATATTTATGTTTTACTTGACACATGTGTTACCTTGTCTTTTGAGATGCCATATTTGGATATGAGGTTTGATATTCTTCTGGATGTGTTGTTAGAACCTTTTTTTGTCTCTACTCTTGCTGGTGATTCTATTGTGGCTAAGAGGGTCTACAGAAAGTGTCTCATCCCTTTATCCCATATAGTCACTCATGTTGATCTTGTAGAGCTTGATATGTTGGATTTTGAAGTTATCCTTTATATAGACGGTATGCATTAATGTTATGCTCCTATTGATTGTAGAACCCATGAAATCAAGTTTCAGTTTTTGAATGAACCCATCGTAGAGTAGAAAAGGGGAAATTCTATGCCTAAGGGTCGATTTGTTTCTTATCTTAAATCTAGAAGAGATGATTTCTAAGGGTTGGATATAACATGTTGTGAGGTTTAGCGAAATGGATTCAGAAACCCCTACTCTTGAATCGATCCCTGTTGTTAATGAGATTCTGGAAGTGTTTCTTAAAGATCTAACAGGTGTTCCTCCCAAAACGGAAATAAAGTACAGTATTGACCTTCTCCCAGATATGCAATCTATCTATATTCCTCCGTACTAAATGACTCTGTTAGAACTTAAGGTATGAGAGGAGCAATTGAAAGATTTTTTGGATAAGGATTTCATCCAACCAAGTATCTCTCCATGGGGTGCTCCAGTTTTATTTGTTAAAGAGAAAGATGGTTCACTTCATATATGTATTGACTACCGACAGTAGAACAAGGTTACCCTTCAAAACAAATATCCTCTTCCAAGGACAGACATTCGTTTCATCAACTTTAAGGAGCGAGTTACTTCTCTAAGATTGACTCTCGGTTGGGTTACCACCAATTGAAGGGTGAAAGAAGTTGACATTCTCAAGATGGTTTTTCGAACTCAGTACAGTCATTATGAGTTTTTGGTAATGTCATTTGGTTTGGCTAATCCTCCGGCGACCTTTATTGATTTGATTAATAGGGTGTTTAGACATTACATTGATATGTTTGTGATTTTGTTCATTAATGATATATTGATCTATTCGAGGGGTGAAGACGAGCATACCAATCATTTGAGGATTGTGTTGCAAGTCCTCAAGGACCAACAACCCTTTGCAAGTTTAGCAAATATGAGTTTTGGTTAAAGTATGTAGCTTTTCTTGGTCATATTTTTCTGGTAAAGGCATCGAGGTAGATCCTAAGAAGACAGATGTATTTAAGAGTTGGCATAGACCTTTATCCCCTTCGAATATTGGAAGTTTCTTGGGTTTGGATGGTTGCTATAGCAGGTTTGTTGAAGGATTTTTTTCGATTGCCTCTCCATTGATGGTATTTACCCAAAGGAAGGTTAAGTTCATATGGTCGGAAGCATGCGAGAAGAGTTTCCAATATTTGAAAGATATACTTTTTTCTGCTCAGGTGTTTACTTTACCGAAGAAACCAATGCGTTTGTTGTTTATTGTGAATCTTCAAGTATTGGGTTAGGATATGTCCTTATGTAAAATGGAAAACTAATTTCCAATGCCTCAAGGAAATTTAAGATTCATAAAAAGAATTATCCTACCCATGACCTTGAACTAGCGGCGATTGTGTTTGCTCTAAAGATTTGGAGACATTACTTGTACGGTGTTCATGTTGATGTTTTTTCCACCCACAAGAGTTTGCAATATGTGTTCAAATAGAAAGATATGAATCTTCTCTAAAAAAGGTGGCTTGAGTTATTAAATGATTACGACATGATTGTTCGCTATCACCCTGACAAGGCAAATGTGGTTGCGGATTCTCTTAGTCAGTTATCAATGAGTAGTATTGCTCATATTGAGGATGATAAGGAGTTGGTTCGAGATGTTCAGAGATTATCCCAATTAGGTGTTCGGTTAGTTGACTCTACCAAAGGTGGGGTTATAACTCACAATGGTTTAGAATTTTCTTTTGTTGCTGATGTGAAAGCCAAGCAAGGTCTTGATCCGACTTTGGTTGAATTGAAGGAAACGGTGCTTAAAAAGTTCGTAGAGGATTTCTCCCAAGGAGAAGATGGCAAATCTTATCAGAAGCCCATAGTTCTCAATATTTCATTCACCCAGGAGCCACCAAAATATATTGTGACTTGCCGGTGATCTATTTGTGGAATGAGATAAAGAATGATATTATCGACTTCGTGGCTAAGTGTCCTAATTGTCAACAAGTAAAAGTTGAGCATCAAAAGTAGGGAGGTTTATACCAATAAATTAGTGTTCCTACTTGGAAGTAGGAATATTTGAACATGGACTTCATCGTTGGTTTACCACGCACACGGCATCAACATAAGTCGATTTGGGTTATTTTGGATCAAATGACGAAAGCGGCTCATTTCATTCCCGTTAAGGTTTTTCTTTCAGCAGAGGACTATGCTAAGTTGTATTTGAGGGAGAAGGTTAGGTTCCATGGAGTGCCCGTACCATTATCTCCAATTGCGGTACCCAATTCACTTCTCTATTTTGGAAATCTTTTCAAAAAGGTCTTGCTACTCATGTGAAGCTTAGTACAACCTTTCATCCAGAAACCAATGGGAAAGCGGAGCGTTCTATCCAAACTTTGGAAGATATGGTAAGAGCATGCATAATTGACTTCAAGGGTAATTGGGATAATCACTTGCCTTTGATTGAATTTGCGTGTAACGATAGTTAGCACTCAAGAATTTGTATGGCTCCATTTGAGGTTGTATATAGTAGGAAGTGTAGATCTACTATAGGTTGCTTTGAAGTGGGTGAAGTTTCCTTGATAGGTTCCGAGTTAGTGCATTAGGCTCTGGAGAAAGTTCGGCTTATTAGGGAAAGGTTGAAAATGGCTCAAAGTCGACAAAAATCCTCTGCCGATGTTAGAGTAAGAGATCTTAAGTTTGTTGTAGATGATTGGGTCTACTTTTAAATCTCACCCATGAAGGGTGTAATGAGATTTGGTAAGAAAGGGAGGCTTAGTCCCCGCTATGTGGGCCCATATAAGATTTTGAGGTGAATTGGTAAGGTCACTTATGAATTTGATTTGCCTAGTTATTTTGCTTCGGTGCATCCAATTTTTCATTATCCTTATTGAACAATGTGTTGGAGATTAGACATCTATAGTTCCCTCAGAAGGTTTGGGAATTAAGGATAATCTTTCTTATGAGGAAGTTCCGGTTGAGATTTTAGACCGGCAAGTAAAGAAGTTGAGAAACAAAGAAATTGCTTCCATAGATGTTCTGTGGAGGAATCAGTTACTTGAGGGCACTACATTGGAGGTCGAGACCGATATCCTCATATCTTTCATTTCATATGTACTCTAGCTTTAGGTATTTAGTTCCTCATGGTTCACTCTTTTGGTGTCATGTGTCTTAGATATTACCATGATTTTCTCATTTATGCATGTTCAAGGAATGCTTAAAATTTGAGAAAAAGAGTTAACTTGATTGATTTCTTCATGTTTATGTGCATTTTAGTATGAGTTGCAAATAGACTTCATGAAATGATGTTTCAAACATGCTTTAACTTGGAGTTGATGTTTCCTACTTGAATATGTGCATTTATGTGATTACATTCATATTGACCTGTTGGGTTAAGTTCCTACCCTCCTTATGATGTCTTGAATCTCATTAGAGGATGAATGTACTCAAACGGGAGATAATATAAAACCTCAGATTTTGAGCAGATTGCAAATTGCAAATTTTGCTAGAATCTTTGTGCCTGTACAAACGAAGCCACCAACTGCCCTTATTTTGACATACGGTCCGTAGGTGGGCCCGTGGTTGGCAAGTCCAAGTTTTCTAAAATTTTCAAAGTTTTAGTGCTTTTTTAGTACTTTCATACGGTTCACCAAGACGGTCCGTCATCCAATGCACAAGTCGTGGGGTAAGTCTTGAAGGTGAGTACCATACTTAGAGAAATTTTAAGATCAAAATTTTTGACCCACTACTGTGGTGTATGGTCCGTAGGTGGACCCACAGACCATACATAGGGGTCACGTCATTTAAAATCCAAAATGGTGGTCTATGATCCCACCCACGACCAATTAGGATGATCCAATGTGTTACCAACGGACCGTAGGTCAGGCTGTTAGTCATGGTTAGTAGTTATTTTCAAAGGCGCTTTTGGGTCTTTTCCTAATTATTCTAACCCAACACCATGTCATCTCACCTTCTATTATAGACCCTATATAAATGTTTTTACCCCCAAATTTCCCCAAATGAACTCATTCTTCTAGATTTCCAAAGTTGATCAAAGTTCTTCCCCATAAATTTCTCTCTCTCTAAAAGCTTCTAGAAGAAAACTACGGTTTGAAGGTCAAGTCTCCAAATTTACCATTGATTGTGAGATCTTCGCATCAAGGTATGATAATATTAACCAATGGAGTCCTTTCCTCCATAGGGTTCCTAAAACTCTCAATTTTTTCAAGGTCGAATCTCCCATCGAAGTTAGGGTTTTTACTCAATCTCATGGCCTCCTTTCAATTATGATCTAATTGATTGTTTTATATCTTTTTCTGCATGAATTGAAGTAATTGTATGTTTCTAAGTTGAATTCCCACGAACCCATGTGAAAACCATGATCTCTAGACTATGATCATATGATGAAGCTTTTGAATCATTAAAGATGAATTTATGAAGATATGCATGTTCTTTATGAAATTGATGAAATTGATTTAAGATTTACTTTGAGAGTAGAGCATCAATATTGTTGTTGTTCTGAAAGGATTTCTAACATAAATTATTCATAAGGTTAAAAGGTTTTCTCGCCTAAAATAAATAAATATTTAAGGAGCTATTGTAATGAAACATGGCTTGGATTGGTTACTTGATGTGCCCTTCCATGAATAATGAGGCAAGCGTTGATTACCCATGACCTCTAATGATAAGGCTAGTGGTGATTACCCTCTCTCATGAATAATAATAAAATAACTTAAGATTAATGAATATTCCTTGGGATTTATGCTTAGCACCGAGTGGACAAATGGTGATTACCCATGTCCCATAAACTATGTGTCACCATAGGTTGTCTAGATAGACATTAGCTAGTAAATCCACGTAAGCTAGAAGTTCATGGTTCTTACCTTGGTAAGTAAGGACACCTCTTTTTGATATGGGGTAGACACCGAATTCCATGTTATAGCTCACATGGTTTCTATGTCGGTTAAAGATAAAGCTCCCACAAATAATTAAAAAAGGTTACTTCAAGAAGTATCTCTTGAATGTTTTAAATATGTTAGCTTGCATTTACCATGTCTTATGATTCATGTTTTCTAATATTTTATCTTATTCTTTAGCTTGGTCATTGCATGCCACGAAAATTCCAGTTAGCTTAATTTCATACTTTTATGCATTTCTATCATACTTGGTACTTTCCATGTACTAATGCATACTCTTGCCTAGCTTATTTCAGTAATGTGGGGTCTGACGCTCCCATTTCTCATCTTCGTGGCTAGGGATGAGTTACTAGCTTCAAGATTGGTGAGTCCTCATGTTTCGAAGCCCGAGCCTTTATTGCTTATTGTCTTTACTTTTTTCAATATTGTATGTGATGTATGGGTTACATCCTGATCACTCTTGATTTACTAGATGTCTTGAGACTAAGTTAGACCTCCGCTGCATTTTATAAACTCATATATTTTAAACTCTCTTGATTTCTATAATCTTGTATGATGTATTCTAAGTGGCTTTTGTAGAGCCTCCCGTGGTCCTATACGTCATGTTACGCCTAGGGTATTATATGGGTCGTGACATCGGTTACTCACCATTTGGAGCTTAAGCTCGCTGAACATGCCTGAAAAAACACTAAACCTAAAGGCTAATTCTACAAACTCGCAGGAGCCTGCATAGTGCACTTCGGCGGATTTCCCTTTGGAGTTCTAATCCCCGATTTTGATAGTGTACTTTTCCATCTATTCAAGCTCAAAATACGAACAAAAATGAGTATGCACAATGCCTTCAGTTTATCGTCGTTTGGGTTTTAGCATCGCCTATGCTTCCCTTTTCACTCTTTCGACCTCTTCTCAATCTACACTCACAACACACGCTATTCAGAAGGACTAAAAATAGAAGTAAATAGTTGGGATGCTTCCCAAAAAGGGACTTAATTAATGTCGTGACATGACATAGCTCTCAAACTCAACAATCATTATTTGGGTTCGGGATAATGTCACTAGGCAATGTTCCCTTTTGCCTTAGATTAGATGAGTGAAAATTGGGCCCAGTTGGGTCTCCAGCTACTTAATAGAAACTGAGTGAGAAGTCACCATCTGGGATATAATGGAGAAGTCATTTTTTAATTCATTCAACATTTTATCTTACCCTTCAACCTTGTTATATATCTTTGCATACATGTCCACAATCCGGCTTCCTTCAGGTCCAGATGGTTCATTTGGCATGGATGATCATGGGGAGGCACATACCTATCTTTTTCCATCACCCTATATATCTAATTTCCACCCCTCAAGTCTCTTCAACCACTTTCTATATCCTTGTTCCAACCTTGATTCCCACCTTGTCGTTGATAATTGGTGTGAGAACCCCTCACTTTATTTCCTAAGTATTGAACTTCCTCATTATATAATGCCTCAAATTTTGCATCATCCGCTCACTGCCCACTATTGGTTCCAACTGTATTTACTTACTGATTTCACCTCCCATGACATGTCTAGACAACAAATCAAGTTGGGTCATCATTTTGGCCATGTTTTCATCTCTTTCATGGTCCTTCCCAACTTGTTCTTTTCTTAAGCTCACTTGTAGAGTGGGCACTTGGTCCTATCTAGTATTCCATGCCCATTGAAATTTAGTCATATCATTAAGAAATAAATAAGTCACATCATACTTTTGTCTCATTCATCCACCTTGGTCTAACTGATCAACTATACATGTATTGACTGAATAAAGGCTACAAAAGAAGTATTATAGCAACAAAGTATCCGGAACGCCATGTGTTGGGCATTGAAAAAGCAAGTTCTTGAACATCAATCACGTCTCATGTAGAGGCACACCTCTAACACGTTTGAAATTTTGGATCTATGTTTAAAGCTTAACCATCTTTGAGGGTTGAAAGAATCTCTCTAGGAAGGCATTATTTAGCTCTTCCTACAAAATGATAGAATTATTCGGCAACTCTGTCAACCATCTTCTAGCCTCCCCCGTCAAAGAGAATGGGAATAACCTCAATCTTACAGACTCTTGAGAGATATTCTTGAACATGAATGGTCCACATACCTACATGAAATTCCAAGGTGTTCTTGGGGATCCTCATGAGATAGGCTTCGAAAAATTTCCTTCAGCTGAAGTAATTGTATAACAGTTCAAGTTATGTGAAACACGGTCCTCCCGATTGTGGGATAAATCCGGATCGCTCCCGTTGTTTGAATGACATTAATGTACATATCATTCAAATCACCCATATTTTCATTTTGAGCATAGTGACTATCGTTTCCACTTCCATGGGCATTCATTGCATAACCTTGCAAATCAGCCAACAATTACACCAAACAACAAATCTACTACAAATAAACAAAAATTAAATCTAATTTCTCAATTAGAATACTAAACTACCATTCTCTGATAGCAGCGCCATTTTTTATAATGCTCAAATCACTCTTCAAAACTAATCAAAAGTGTGAGTGATCATTGTCAATAAAAGCCCAACGAAGAGTTAAAGTCGAATCCCACAGAGAATGGTATATCGTGGAGAGTTCCTATCAAGAATTTTGGACTTTAAATTTGCTCATTTGAACTAGTAAGAACAATTGGGTGGATGATTCCACCAATTTAATATTAAGTTTTGGTAATCAATTATTGCAATTAAACTAAATGTCGAAGAAATCAAGAGTTAACAAGCAATCTAGGGGTGCAGTGATTGGAAATCGATGTCACATAGGGGTAATTGTGCTTCTCTAAGTCATCTTCATTGACGCAAATCATCTTTCGATCTTAAAGTATATACGCAGATAATTTCCTTTCGGTCTCATTTAAATGTCAATCTAAACAACCCAATACCTTACTCTATTCTCTCGTTCAACAATAGGGAAAATAGATGTGACTCATAACCTCTATTTGCAAGCAAGTTATAAACACCAAACCTAAGTTGCTAGTATCTGACTAACTACCCACTCCAATCAATCTCTTGCCAGCATCAACCAAAGATCAAAAGTAGGAATTAAATTTACAACCTTAATCCATAATTTAACCCCTTACTAATTAGACCAAATTCATGTATGAACGGCAATAAAAAAGAGCATAACACAATACCCACTACATTAAATCAACACCCAACCCCAAAATTGCACCCCCTAGATCTTGGGGTTTTAGCCACTCATTACAAAAAGTAAAGAGATTATACCTTCCATGAAAGTAGTCATGGGTAACATGAAATTAAGAAATTACAAATAAACACACTTTGGATTCAACTTCAATTTGCCAAATTCCAGTAAAAAGTTGTAAACTCCAAAAGCTAGAAAAGTGTTATTCAAAGGGAAAGTGTTTTCTCTTTCAAAACTCTTCACACACTATGATATTTTCTATTCTGTGTCATCTGATATCTAATTTCTCTCTCCTTTGGAATATTTATAATTTTCCAAAATTAGGCCCAAAATTCCACTATGCGGCTAAATTGGCGACATTAGTCGGGCTCGCTGAACTCATTCGGCGCATCGCTTTTTGCTCCTCAAATAATTTTTTCATGCTCTAGACATCAGGTGTTTTGAACATTAGTTGGCAAACTCGATTGAGTCTGACTTTCACATTCAGAGAATCGCCAATAACCACCTTTGTTCGCCTTCCGAGCATTTAATCTTTTCCTTTCGTACTGTAATTTTGGGTGATGTTCATGAAAGCTACCTTTCTCATTTGGCACATCTCCTCACACCCAAAGCCTACATAGGCATGGCCAGCACTCGAGAAGAATTGATGGCCTCAAGTGAACCCTTGGCCTGGCTCAACTCTCAACATAAAACTTACTAAATACATGATGAAATCAAATGTAAAGCTTTACTCAACTTTCTCAAAAGACAAACTCATAATATTTTAGAAATAAAACATTCACTGGCCAAAAGAAGTGACTAAAGTCTAGAACATTAACAACTAAAAATGAAAAAGACTCCTGAACTACTAATGTCTATCTATCTATGAAGCCTCACCTAATCGGAGTGGACGTCGGGACAAAACCCACGACACCTTAATAACAAAACTGAAATGATAAAACATAAATAAGGGATCCTCCAGAAACAAGGAGGCTCACAAAACAAATCTGGAACTCGACTAGGACAACGAAGCACTAGTTGATAATCCTGGTTACCTGTATTTGCATCATGAAAGATGCAAGCAAAATGGCGTCAGTACATGGAATGTACGAGCATGCAAGGGGAAATATAAAACGTGACATAAGCTTCAATTGGAACTGAAGAAACAACTTACCTCGTCTCAACTCAACTCGCCCTCAACTCAATTCAATATAGAGCAATAACAATAATCCAATATAAATAAAAGCTTTTAAAACAATAGATAACAACTCAATGTATTGGAAAATACAATATAACACAGTTTGTATGTACGAATACAAAATAAACTCTGTTTGGGAGATTCTCTAACCAACAACCATCACTATGTGCTATGTGATGATACAACATCTCGCCCATACTGCCAGAACTGTCCTATACCTTACCGGGGTATAGAACTCCTCAACTAAGTGGATCCATTAAGCTATGCTGAAAAAAACAATAAGGAATTGTCTAAAAAGTATGACCCTTTCTACCCACGTTGGCTACATGGTTTATGAGGACTTTGAGTTATCTCAACTTGTCCCCATATCGGTGCTCAATACTACTCCAAAAATATAACTTAGCTTATATATTTAAAAAAATTCCTCATCCTCAACTTTGATATTATTACTCAAAAGATTTTCTCTTAAAAGGGATAGTACTCAAAACTCCTCTTAAACGCCTTTGGAAAACGGTGTTTCCCCTCATTTTAAATGTAAAAATATTTACTCTTGAGAATAATTAGTTTCCATATATTCATTTTGAATAATGAAACTCAACTCTCCTCATCGTTAAACTCAAGTACTCAAGTCATAAAACAAGTTTTTTTTTTAAAATTCTAAAAGACTTCTCAAAATGACTCGAAAGAACTCTCAAGCCTTTACTCTTAACTCTACCTTGAATTTAAATTATGAATTCAAGGGTTATGATTCATTTTATGAATGATATCTGGATGATTAAATGAGTTTTAGATAGTTAATAATAAGAAACGAGTAAAAACACTGTTTGGGGAGCAAGGGCGTGACGCGGAGATGAATTAAAATATTTGGGCGCGACCTAATTTTTGAAACAGTGGAGTCCGCATTCTCTCCACGACGTGGAGAAAGAGGAATTTCTTTGTGGAGCATGTCCACTATGCGGACTTGGCACCTATTTCTGCCCGATTTTTCTTCCTCTCACAAACTCGATTCAACTCATACCCACTGAAATTCTAAGGTAAAAACTCTCAAATTCTTATAACCCAGAACAATTTTAGAGAAACCCACCCAAGAATTATCAATTTACTAAACTCCTTAACAAAATCCTCGCCTCAAGAACTCAACTAAACATTAGAATTCAAGAATGGAGAGCAACACTTCAAGAACACTCATCAAGAACTTAATTTCTCAATCTTTATGGATCAATTCGCTAATGTAAATCATAATTGGCATGTGGGTGAACGAACCCATCACTATGGAAACTTACATACCTCGATTTGGTGAAACAATTTCTTGATTTGCAGGAAATCTTGATCATTCTTCCTTTTCTCTTCTTTTCTCTTCTTGAACTCTCTTCTAAAACCCTAAGTGTACATTAGGATTGTAAAACTGAACAAAATTAGATTTTACCGCAAAATATTACTAAAAAAACGTTTTAACATGATGGGGTAAGGAAAAGACCAAAATACTGCTCACTAATTCGGGTAACTTTCTTGAACTGGACATTCTAACTTCAAACGGGCATATCTCCCTCATTCGAACTCGAAATTTAGGAAACTCGGTGGTGTTGGAAAGAGGATTCCAAGAACCTTCATGTGATATCTTACGGGCCACCTAAAATCCCGTATTGAAAGCTATGGTCATTTGAAGTTGACCCAAAACTCACAACTTAAGCTTAACTTGAAAAAATTTCAAATTGGCTCTTTCCAAATTGGTTCTTTATAAATTTATCATTTTCTAAGGCCGAGGTGTTACAATATCTCCCTTTTGGGAACATTCATCCTGAAATGAGATTATTCTAAGTAAACTAAGGGTGGCAACATCTAACACCTAGCTCAAACACCCAACATGCAAATTAACACAACATTTCAACTTAAAAAGTACTAAGAAAAGAATTAGTACCTTGATTTGGTTCTCCGGACTCAAAGAGATGTGGGTATATCTTCTTCATATCCTCATCATCCTCCCAAGTAGCTTCCTAAAAAAACTGGTTCCTCCATAAGATATTTTGACTGATGCTACTGGTCCTTAATTTGCAAACCTGATGATCTAGAATCTAAACAAGAATCTCCGCATAAGATAGGTTGTCCTTAATACCAATATCTTCAGTCGGTATAATAAGTGAAGGATTGCCCACACACTTCTCCAACATTGAAATATGGAATACTAAATGGACTGCTACTAACTCTGATGGTAGCTCCAACTCATAGGCTACATTGTCAATCCTCTTGGATATCCTGTAAGGACCAATATACCGAGAACTAAGCTTGCCCTTCTTGCAAAATCTCACAACACCCACCTTCAAATAAATCCAATCATCCACCTCAAGCTCCAAGTCTCTTCTCCTAACATCTTTATAGGATTTCTGACGACTCTGCGCAGTTTTTAACCTTTATTAAATGGTCTTCACTTTCTCCATAGCTTGATAAACCAAGTATGGTCCTATCAACCAGGCCTCACAATCCTCAAACCATCCAATAGGAGATCTATATTTTCTCCCATAAAGAGCCTCATAAAGAGTTATCTGGATGCTATAGTGATAACTGTTATTGTAAGCAAATTCAATAAAGGGTAAGTGGTCATCCCAACTACCCTTGAAATCGATCACGCACGCCCTCAACATATCCTCTAAAGTTTGAATTGTACGCTATACTTGACCATCAGCTTAAGGATGAAAAGTAGTACTAAGGTTCACCTTCGAACCCAAACCCTTCTGCAAAGACTTTCAAAATTGTATGGTGAATTGCTCACCTCTATCTGAAATAATGGATATAAAACTCCATGAAGTCAGATTATATCTTCAATATATATTTTGGAATAATCCTTTATTGAATAGGTAGTCTTTACTAGTAAGAAATGGGCTGATTTAGTCATCTGATCTATTATCACCCAAATCAAATCGTGTTGACTGCGAGACCGTGGTAAACCAGTAATAAAATCAATATTGATCATCTCCCACTTCCATTTCGGAATATTTATGTTCTGAACCATACCACTGGGGCTCTAGTGTTCTACCTTGACTTGTTGGCCATTCGGGTACTTAGCAATGATGAGTTCTAGATTTGGACTCATTTAGGGCTTTATTTTTATAGTTTTACTGTCCTCAAATGCTTATTTTGTGCCAATAACTGATGTAAAGTCCTTGATTTTCAGGATTATGGATTAAGGAGCAAAGCATGGACACTAACTTGCAAAAAGGAACAAAACAAGATGAAAGAACAAAGAAATGAAAGCCTGGTGATCGCCAAGTCCCTTTGGCGAGTCGTCGAATGACCTAATGACCGCCTAACGTTCTAGTGTGCCAAGCCTGAAGGAGAAAACCAAGTTGGCGAGAGAAAAGAGAAGTCGACAGATCGATGAATAGTTCTGCAAAGCAGTGTTGGATCGCCCAAGGTTACAGAACTTGAGGAAGCTAAAGGCCAAAGGAGAAAGGTGAAGACATTAACCAAAGGGCAGATCATCGAGCTGATCAGCGAACCCGACTTACTGCGCCGAATGGCCCGTCATATCATATTTTTGGCAACTATAAATACATTTTTGAACAATTAGTTTAAGAGCTTTTATTCATTAAGAAGTATCATATTTTTTAATATTGAGTATTCTAAACTGAGAACAAGTTTTTCCTTAGCTTTGAAGAATTGAGGTTTTTCACTTTTGAAAAATTGGAAGTGGGTCTTTGAGATTCTTCAATTTGGACCTTCGTAAAGACGAAATTAATCTTACCCAGTTGATGGAAACTCAGTTTGGTAACGATTTTTATATTTTTATGATGTTTATCTAAAACCCCAATTATTTGGGTGTGATTATGTGATTATGGGTTGATTTAGATTATGGGTATTACTAATTGTTAGTTTAAATGTTGTTTATTAGTGATTTCAATAATTAATTGTGGTTGAATTTAAAGAATTATTGTTACAACTACCTTCGTGTTTTTGGCTTGCTCGAGAGAGAGGTTTTAAAACCAAGATTATTGATTGATGGTCTGTGGGTATTGGGTTGTCATGGGTTCATCTCGAGGGAGTAAATCCTACACCTTTTTCCACACATTCAACTCGAGAGAGTGAATGGACTAAAGTGTAGGCTATTCTTATTTGCATGCTTGTTGGTGTTCGAGAGAAACCAACTTGATTCAGCGTAAATTGTCCAGAGAATGTTGATCCCCTCTAATGTCTACTTATTCAGTAATTTAAAGGTATTTTCTAACAGTTGCAATTACCCATTTGTCTATATTAGCCTATAATCAAATCACATCCCAAGAACCCGTCTAATTATTGTTATTTCATGTTATTTGTTGTTGTTGTAGGTGACAGTTAAAACCAAAACCCCCATTTGACATCCGTGTCACCCTTTAATTTGAGTTATGTCTTTATTCGATAATGTCTATTCCTATAGCTAATTTGAGCACATTCGTACTTTTCTATAGAATCTTAAACACGTACCACTCCCTGTGGGATTCAACCCTAACTCATTTAGTTGGGTTATATACTGACTAACGATCGTTGACTCTTAGAATTGGATTAAGTGTCTTTGATAGCGTTATTCAATCAAGTAACGAACTCTTCAATACCCCTCTTCATACTATTCCACCTATAGACTTCTCTCAAGTCATGATATATCTTTGTGGAAGCAGGATGTATAGAATATCTGGAGCTGTGACCTTCCTCCATGACCCTCTCTTGAAGTTCATCAACATTTGGTACACACAATCTACATTGATACCTTAACACTCCATCTCCCCCTTGTTCAAAAGCCATCACTTTTTTCTTATGAACATTTGCCTTTAATTAAAGCAAAATAGGGTCGTAGTCTTGTTTCTCCTTCACTTCAGACATTAGTGATGATTAAGCCCCATTCATCACCACTACTACTCATTCATTGGAATCCATCAACCAGACTCCTAATCATTCAAGAATGTGCACATCTCTGGCTAACTCTTTCTTGCCTTCTTCAACATGGAAAGTACTACCTATATATAATATGCTCAAAGCATTAGCAACAACATTAGCCTTACTTGGGTGATAGAGAATACTAATATCATCATCCGTAAGTAACTCCAGCCAACTTCTCTATTTGAGATTAAGCTCTTTTTGACTGAACACATACTGAAGACTCTTTTGATGGGTGAACACATCAACATGAACACCATATATATAGTGACGCCATATTTCAAAGAGAACACCACAACCGCCAACTCTAGATCATTGGTTGGGTAATTCCTCTCGTGAATCTTAAGATGTTTGGAGGCATAAGCTATAACTTTTCCATTCTGCATTAATACACAACCCAGTCCAACTCTGGATGCATCACAATACACAACAAAACCTTGTGTACCTTCTGGTAAGGTCAATACTAGGGGGGTTCAATTCCTGAAAACTTTTCTTACAATCTTCATACCATTAAAACTTAACTATTTTCTGAGTCAACTTAGTCAATGGGGATAAAATAGACAAAAACCCCTCGACAAACCTTCTATAATAACCAGTTGATCCCAAGAAACTCCTAATATCAGTTGGAGATGTGGGTCTACGCCAGTTCTGCATTACCTCAATCTTCTAAGTGTCAACTCGAATCCCATCACCAGATAAAATGTGGCCTATGGATGCCACTGACTCAAGAAAAACTCACACTTTGAGAATTTAGCATACAACTCTCTATCCTTGTGAGTTTGAAGAACTTCTTTGAGCTTACTAGTGTGATCCTCCTCATTCTTTGAATAAATTAGAATGTCATCGATGAATACGATAACAAACATATCAAGATAAGGCTTAAACACTTTGTTCATAAGGATAATGAACTCTACAGGAGCATTAGTCAAACTAAATGACATGACTAGAAACTAATAATGACCATAGCGGGTCCTGAATGTAGTCTTTGGAATGTCGTTTTCTCTTACTCTCAACTGATGATAACCAGATTTGAGGTCTATCTTAGAAAAACAAGTGGCACCTTGAAGCTGGTCTAAAAGTTCATCAATTCTCGGAAGAGGATACTTATTCTTGATAATAACCTTCTTCAACTAACGGTAATTCATACACATTCTAAGACAACCATTTTTCTTCCTCACAAATAAGACAGGAGCACCCCAAGGTGAATGAAACCGTTCTCAAGAAGGTCCTTCAAATTCTCTTTTAACTCTTTCAACTCAGCTGGAGTCATTATGTATGGCAGAATAGAGATAGGGTGAGTATTAGGTAGAATATCTATGCCAAAGTATATTTCTCTCTCAGGAGTGACTTCGGGAACTGACTGAATAGGTGGTGTCTCAACACTAGAGTCATTAACTCGGACTAAGTGATAGATGCACCCTTGGAAACTAACTTTCATGCCTTAAGGTAAGAAATAAAATGACCCTTAGGCACTGCTGAACTACTCATCCACTCTATAACTGGCTCGTTAGGAAACTGAAACCTTACCACTTGAGTTCTACAATCAACTGAGGCATGACAGGCATGAAGTCAGTCCATACCTAGAATAACATAAAAATTTACCATGTCTAACTCGACTAAGTCAGCCATGGTGTCCTTGTGATTGACTGAATTGGTATAATCATGATAAACTCTCTCACCTAGAATAGACTCACCAATATGTGTATAAACACTGAAGGGCTTAAGAAATTACTCAGGAATAATATCGAACCTCATAGCAATATAAGGAGTCACAAAAGATAGACTAGCACTTGGATCTAGGAATGCATATACATCAAAAGTAAAGACTTTGATCATACTAGTGACAACATCTGGCAATTCTCTTGCTTTTGGCGACTAGTGCTAGCATACATATGTTTTTCTCCTCTGTATATTATTCCTAAAGTAGCTCCTCTAGGTGCAGCTCTGTCTAGGGGAGTGGCTAATGAATATTGGGCTCTATTACCCCAATTACCAACTCCCTGCCTGTTCTTTGGGCACTCATCAAGTGAACATTGTGACCACACTTGAAGCAACAAGTGGAGCCATCATGACGCGCTCCTGGGTGGTTTCTATCACACTTAGCACATGCAGGAGTCACATAACCTCCTTGTGCCACACTACCTTGATACTGTGCAGGTCTGGCTGTGAAGTTCTGAGAATTCTGATCCTTGAACTCACCTTTGTTCCTTGGTGCAGGTGTACTAGCAGACGATGCAGCGGATCTATTTGGCTTTTGTTGAAAGGATGATCCGTTCTCATTACTATTTTGCTTCCCGGACTCATTTCATGTTGTCTTAACCTTCTTGTTTTGAAACTCTTCACTATCCCTTAGCTTATCTTCATCAACCTGTTGCACATGAATCATCAGCCTTGTTATGTTCATATCCACTATCAACCTTGCAGCCTTACCCTTTTTGCTTGACAGACAAGACAGATCCAGACACAAACAATATCATCCTACTCCTCATATCAGCAACCATCTACGGAGCATAACAGGAAAGTTGAGTGAATTTGAGGCTATACTCATGCACACTCATGGATTCCTACTTATATGAGTGAGGAATTCTCTTACCTTTGTCTCTCTTAGCTCACGGGGAAAGAAACTCCCCATGTAGGAACCTTCGAACACAACCAACACATAATTGGTGAATCCTCATCTCTACTCTTCTTTTATTGATCATACCACACTCTAGCAACACCCTTCACTTGGTATGCATCTAGTTCCACTCGATCAACATCACCCACATCCATAACCTCGAATATTTTCTGCAATTCCTCCACAATGTTTTCTAGATCCTTAGTGACACTTGAATCGGTGAAGTCTGGAGGGTTCATCCTTAAGAACTCATGGATTCTAGATGTATCAGTCATATCCTGTTGATTCCCTCTCTGTTTCCCAGCTTGGTTGGTCACCACTAGGCTTAACATCTAGATAAATCCCAAAACTCAGCAGAAGTGATGTCTCATTGGGGTTGCACTTCGGGTACATTGGAGACCCCTTGATCCTGAGGCTCAACATTCCTCCTAGCAGGACGACCTTGGACAGCTCTTTGTGGAGGCATGATATGAAAGATATGCGCAACCACGAATTAGAAAGAAACTTTATAGAGTTAAACTCTAACGTACGAAAAGAGTATGAAAAAAGTGAGATAATTCCTAAATGTTGTAGCCTCCTAATTATAGATGTGGCGCGCTTCACATCGATAACTAAGACGTTAAAGACACGGCTTCATAGAAATCCTAGGATTCTTCAACTCTTTGCTCTAATACCAAGTTTGTCAAGCCCCAAAACTACACCCTGGGCGTGGCGGGCACTCGAGAACCATTATTGCCCCCAAGAGAACCCTTGTCCTCGCTCAACTCTTAGCGGAATACTTACTCAATACAAGATGAAATAAAATGTAAAGCTTTACTCAAGTGTCATAAAAGATAAACTTATAATATTTTAGAAATAAAACATTCACCGACAAAAAGAAGCAACTAAAGTCTAGAACATTAACAACTGAAAATGGAAAAAGACTCATGAACTACTATTGTCTATCTATTTATGAAGCCTCTATTAACTTGGATGGACGTCGGGACAAGACAATGACACCTTAATAACAAAACTGAAATGATAAAAGATAAATGAGGGATCCTATGAAAGCAAGGAGGCTCACCAAACAAATTTGGAACTCGATTGGATCAATGAACCGCTGGTTGATGTTCCTGGTTAACTGTATTTGCATCATGTAATACACAAGACAAATGGCGTCAGTACATGAAATGTACGAGCATGCATGGGGAAATCTAAAACATGACATGAGCTTGAACTGGAACTAAAGAAACAACTTACCTAGTCTCAACTCAACTCAATTCAATATAAAGCAATAATAATAATGCAATATAAAGAAAAGTTTTTAAAATAGTAGATAACAACTCAATGTATTGGAAAATACAAAATAACTCAGTTTGTATGTAAAAATACAAAACAAACTCTTTTTGGGAGATTCTCTAACCAACAACCGTCACAATGAGCTTTGTGACGATACATCATCTCGCCCACGCTGCCAGAACTGTCCTTTACCTTGTCGGGGTATAGAACTCCTCAACTAAGTGGATCCACTAAGCTATGCTTAAAATCAATAAGGAATCATCTACAAAGTATGCACCTCCATGTTAGCTACATGGTTTATAAGGACATTGAGTTATGTAAACTCGTCCCCATATTGATGCTCAATACTACTCCCAAAATATAACTTAGCTCATATGTTTAAAAATATTTCCTCATCCTCAACTTTGAGATTACTACTCAAAAGATTTTCTCTTAAAAGAGATAGTACTCAAAACTCCTCTTGAGCTCCTTTGGAATTCGGTATTTCCCCTCATTTAAAATGTAAAATACATTTACTCTTGGGAATACTTAGTTCCCATATATTCATTTCAAAAAATGAAACTCAACTCTCCTCATCCTCAAACTCAAGTACTCAAGTTTTTTAACAATTTTTTTTTAAAAGATTGTAAAACACTTCTCAAAATGACTCGAAAGAACTCTCAAAGCTTTACTCTTAACTCTACCTTGAATTTGAATTATGAATTCAAGGGTTATAATTTATGTTATGATTGATCTCTCGATGATTAAATGAGTTTCAGCTATTTAATAATAAGAAACGAGCGATAACACTGTCTAGGGAACAAGGGTGCGACGCAGAGATGAGTTAAAATATTTGGTCTTGAAATAATTTTCTAAACAGTGAAATCTTTGTTCTCTCCGCGGCGCGGAGAGAGAGGAAATTCTCTGGGGAGCATGTCTGTGACGCGGATCTGGCACCTTTTCTGTCCGATCTTTTTCCTCTTCTAAAATCCGTTCAGCTCATACCCACTGAAATTCTAAGGTAAAAACTCTCAAATTCTTATAATCCAGACAATTTCCGCGAAGATCACCCAAGAATTATCAATTTACTCAACTCCTTAATAAAATCCTTGCCTCAAGAACTTAACCAAACATCAAAATTCAAGAATGGAGAGCAACACTTAAAGAACACTCATCAAGAATTTAATTTCTCAATCATTATGGATGAATTCACTAATGTAAATCATGATTGGTGTGTGGGTGAACGAACCCATAACTATGGAAACTTACATACCTCGATTTGGCGAAACAATTCCTCGATTTGCAAGAAATCTTGATCACTCTTCCTTTTCTCCTCTTTTCTCTTCATGAACTCTCTTCTAAAACCCTAAGCGTAATTTAGGGTTGTAAAACTAACCCAAATCAGATTTGACCCCAAAATATTACTACAAAAAACTTTTAAGCTGATGGGGTACGGAAAAGACCAAAATACCCCTCACTAATTTGGGTAACTTTCCTTAACTGGATAGGCTAACTTCAAACGGACATATCTCTCTCATCCGAACTCAAAATTTAGCAAACCCGGTGGCGTTGGAAAGAGGATTCCAAGACCTGTAATTTGATATCTTATGGGCCACCATTTCATCATATATTGAAAGTTATGGTCATTTGAAGTTGACCCAAAACTCAAAACTTAAGATTAACTTGAACAAATTTCAAATTGGCTCTTTCCAAATTAGTTCTTTCTAAATTTAGCCTTTTTTAAGGCCGAGGTGTTACACATCTCCTTTTCACTGGATTCCACCAACCTGATTTGATAGACACAAGTGTTATGCACTATTATTTTAGGTGATGTCGTGCTCTATTGGTGATCCGCCCTTCTTGTTAGGCAATCCATTTTGTATGGTTTGCACTATTTTTGCATTTTTGGTCATTCTTCCAAACATCAATCCTTGCCTTGTCCAATTTCCTTCCTAGGCTCAAATTATCAACATTTATTCCGAATTGGACAATATTAGGCATTAAGGACACTAATTATTGAGCTAAATGAAAAAAAAATGAGTTCAAATCTACCACACATCATATCAGAAAAGGTAGATTAAAACAGAGGTGAAAAATTATCTCTACCAAGGCTGCAAGAACGGTGAATGCTTTGGAAACGAGCAGTAGCACAACAACCTTATGCGACATGGAGGTGCTAATAGCATGAAGCTTTGAATTGCGGAAAATTCGGGTCTTGAACATCAATCTCTCATGCTTAAGAAACATGTCAATGCATAATTAAATATGAAAATGATGAGTCCGAGATTTCAACTCATTTAGGGTTTTGTTTTGATAATTTAGTGTCTTCAAATGCCTAATTTATGCTCTAAACTGATGTTAAAGTGTTTATTTACAGTTATGAAGGCTAAGGAGAAAGGCAAGGACACTACCGGGCAAAAAGGAGCAAAAAAGTTGAAGAAGTGAAGAAAAGTGATCTTAGTGATCGCTAAGACCACTCGGTGAGTTGGCGAGTGGCTCTTTAGCTTGCCTACAGTTCCAGTGTGCAGGCCCTGGAGAAGAACTAATTTGGCAAAAGAAATGGGCAGTCGGCGGATCGCCGAACGACTTAGTGACAACAACCTTGATCTCCTAAAGTAACAGAATCCTTAAGACAAATGGATAGTGCAAAGCAGCGATGGATTGGATCAAAAGGAGGATCGCCGACTGGTTTGGAGAGGCGCAACTTACTTCGCCCAATGGTTTTGAAGGCCAAAAATTGGGCAACTATAAATTAAAATTTTAAATGAACTTTCCAGAGTTCTGATCCCCAAGTTTGACAGTTAGAGTTTTCTTTGAGTTTTGGAGTTTCGATTATAGTCTTTGAGGATTTTTAAGCTTAAATTTGAGGATTTGTAAGTGGGTTTTTGAACTTAATCAATTTGGAGCATTGTAAAGGGTTGGAGTCTTTTACCCAGCTGATAGCTAATCTAGTTGGTAATTGTTTTTATCTTTTTATGATGCTTAGCTAAAATTCCAATTCTTGGGGTGTGATCATATGATTATGGGCTGAATTAGCTTATGGGTATTGTTAATTACTTATTTTAATGCTTGATTGAAGTGTGTTTAACTGATAGTTGTGTTTTAGAATCAAAGATTTTGATTGATGATTGTAGCTATTGGGTTGATATGGGTTTAGCTCGAAAGAGTAAATCCTAAACTCAATTCTACCTATCTAGCTAGAGAGAGTAGATGAATTAAGGTTTTGGGTTGTTCTTATTTATATGCTTGTTGAGGTTCGAGAAAACTCACTTGAATCATAGTAGTTGTTCAAGAGAAAACTAATACTCGTAAATTCTAGCCTACCCACTGTTCAGCAATTCGTTAGTAATTTCAATTACCCATATAGTAAAATTAGTTCTATAATCGATCATATCCCGATAACTCCTCTATATATTGCTATTTCCTTTGTTTCATTTGTGTTGTAGTTGATAATTGACCGCCCAAACCCCCCGACATTCGTTGTCAACCTTTTAGACTTGTTTAAATATTTTTGATAATTTATATTCCTATAAACGACAAGACCTTATTTGTACTTCATAATTGAATTTGAACACGTATCGCTCCCTGTGGGTTCGACAACAACTCTTCGTTAGGTTTTATACTAAACAAAGATCGTCTACATCTAGAATTGGAAGAGGTGTAATCAGAGCGTTAATCAAAATGGTGTCGCTGCCAGGGAGTGGTGTTGTTTAGAATTCTATTATTGAAGTTGAATTGTGATCTTTTTGTGTTATAGTTGAATCGACTCACTTTGTTGGTTGTATTTTTTTTAACAAAAGAATAGATGAGTGTGAACGGAAGCAATGGTAGCCAAATTGGCCACCAAGATGATGTCGGGAACTTGAATGATGTTAATGACCCTATCTAATTGGGGGGTGTTTGGGATATATGTCTACCTCCTACTGAAGGGATAGTTGTTTTTCATGTCACTAGCACAATATTTCAGCTCCTACAAATGAAAGGATTGTTTGGAGGGCTGGCTCATGAGAATCCCCATAAGCATATTCATAATTTCATCGACGTTTGTGGACCGGGTTCATTCAAGAATATCTCTCAAGAATCGGTATGTGCTTGATTATTTCTATTCTCTTTGATGGGAGAAGCTACAAAGTGGCTAGCTGATCTCTCGAGAAATTCCATTACTACTTGGGATGAGCTTACCAAAGCTTTCTATGTGAGGTACTCCCCCCATCAAAATGATGACGTTAAGGGATAGTATTCAAGGTTTTAAACGCTTGGAAGGTGAACCAATCCATGAGACGTGGCTGAGGTTTCAGAAGCTATTACTTCAATGCCCAACTCACGGACTTCCCAACAATGTTCCCGGAGGTATAATGCAGCAGCCTTATTAGATCGCATCTCAACTCCTTGATGGCATGACCAAGATCAACATAGCATGGTATACTCGTGAGGACCAAGTGTCTCCTCTCACCTTTAGGATTACAAAATAGCAGATCTAGAAGGATCAAAAGAGTGACCAAAATATGGCCAAAATGATGACCCAGCTGGATATATTGTAAAAATATGTGATGTGTAGCAGGTTGAAGAGTGTGAATGTTGTGGTTATTGGGGGATCAAACCCTGAGGCACATTTTAAGGTGTTGTATAATGAAGAAGTGAACTTCCTTGAAAATCAAGGAGGAGATTTTCGTTCAAATTACCCAAGGCCGGGTGGAAATTTGGGTTGGAATAGAGATGATGGATGGAGATATCGTGATTAGATAATGGCGTGATCGTAACGCGACTTGGAAGGAAAGAGAGGGTGACAAGGACAGATACATCCCACCTTATGAGCGTCAAAATCGTAAGGAACAAAAGGCTAACTCAGAAGTCCGTACGGAAGACATGCTTTCACGCATTCTCAATATGGTAGAAGGGTCAGACAAAGTTTTGAAAGAAATGAAAAAGGACGTCTCTACACTTAATCACATGGTCACCTCTCATTCAGTGTCAATCAAGCAATTGGAAATG
Source organism: Solanum piurae (assembly GCA_029582685.1). Lineage (NCBI taxonomy): Eukaryota > Viridiplantae > Streptophyta > Magnoliopsida > Solanales > Solanaceae > Solanum > Solanum piurae. Next base: position 30,610 of record JAJOOO010003910.1, on the reverse strand, counting down.
CAAACGGGTCGAATTTCATCTCATTTGAACCCAAGGCAAAAAGGGGGCATACTAAGTGATACCTTGGCCAACCCAAAGAATGATCCTGGAAAGCGTATCCACGTCGTTCCATGATGTTAAATGAGGCGCTTTCTTGGGAAGAAACCCAAAGTTTATTGCTTTTATTTCTATTTTTTTAATAATGGGGGTTGATTTTGCAGGTTCAAAAGTGAAAAGTGTTGGAAAGGGGGCAATATGCGAGCTACAAGTCCAATCGGTGGCACACCAAACAGGTCGGTGTGCCTGATTTGGATAGTCGTTTGAACCACACATCTTGATGTGGGATTCTATAAAGCTCACCGAGCTAAAATCTTAGTCGGCGACTCACCGAACAGCTCAGCGAGCTCGACACTGTCCGTCGTTTGAACCCCCAAATTGCTGGGAGTTATATAAAACTCAGTTAGCCAAAATACCACTCGGTGCATCGCTGAGTGGGTCGGTGAGCACGACTTACTCCGCCAACTGGCGCGCGAACTGAAAGGTTTTAAAAGGTCCAAACAGTTTTAAATTAAAAAATCCTTCACTTTCTCACCTTTTCAACTCCCGTACTCTCACACCGATATTAGCTTGTTATTATTCTAGTATTTTTACTCTCATTGTATTTAGGATCTTTGCTCGGGGCGGACTTTGAAATTACTTTGCCTCCTAGTTTTACAAGTTTTGGCATAAAAGGTTTGTTTTCCAAACCCCAAACTTAATTAGTGGTTGAAATCAAATGCATGTGATACTTTGTTGTTGAATATCATTGTGTAGTGTAGTTTGATCATCGTATGATTGTTGGATTGCTCGCATTTAAATAAATATGTGCTTGAATGATCGTAAATGGTTGATTCCCGTGTCAATAGTAGATTAAAATTTATGGTTGTGTTGTGAATGTAATAGGTCTAGCAGGGTGAAGTCTGAGTAGACCCGAATTGTGCTAATTATCAAATTTTTCCCAATGATAGAGCAGTTGACGTCAATCTCAAGGGCAAAAGATGCCAATTGGCCAATTTTGGCCAAATTGGGGGAAGTCAGAGTACCCCGAGGGCATGGGTAGTATGGGTCATGCTTTAATTCCACAATGTAAGTGTTTGATTTTGATTTTGTTGGTTTTGGGCTTGATTTTGAAGCACGGGGTAAAAGATTGGCACGTTAGGCCATTTGGCGAGCTACGTCGAGCTCGCCGAAGGGTTCGACGGTTAGCCAAACGTCCCCTAGATTGTCCTAAATTTTCTAAATTATGAGTTTGTGTTGTAACTTTCGGCAATATGCCTGAGCTCGCTGAGTTCACTCGGCGACTTGCCAAAAGTGCTTCTTGATCGCCCTTATGCGTCGTTATTTCTTCAAATTGTTTTGTAACATTTGGGGAGCCATATCTAGTTTGCCGAATGGTGTCAGCGATCCGCCAAATGGATGTAGACATCATCGACCAGCCTTGAATTTTAAACTTTTTGGTTCTGGAACTTTCGGTTAGCCCGGCATGGCTCGCCAAAGTGGTTCAGGGACTCACAGACCGGTTCGGCAAGTCTTCCTGCAACAAGTTTTCTAAAATTTTGTTAACATTTTTCACGTGGTTTTGCAGGCATGGCTTAGACCCAAGGTGGCTGGTAGAGACATACCACCCCGAATCGGGCACGTGGAATTACGATTAATGAGGATGCAGCTGCGTCTCGAGAAAGGCGACAAAACTACCTCCAAAGGGAAGTAAAGGCAAGGGCAAGGCGCCCGTGGTTGTGACGTCTTATTAGGCAAGCTCAGATAGTGAGGGGATCTTTGAAACACACCTCACTACCTCCGACAGTGAGGGTGACTCACGGAGTGATTCTCAGGCTTCCATCTCTGAGACTGAGGATGACCAGTTATTACAAGCCAGGAGAGCGGAGCTACACTTCAAATTGATTAATAATCCATCTAGGATTCTAGTGCCTCCGATGCCTACCCCTTCAGCTTCATCTCTAATGCCTCCTCCAGCACAGATAGTAGTACAGGCACCACCATTTCAGGGTCCTCCTCCCCGGTCACTCAATCGACTAAAGGTCGAGGGTTTGAGGACCATTCCAGAGGAAAAGATATTGTCTACCGATGGTGTGGTGGACAGGTACCTAGAGGTGTGGAACACTATTAAGTTCCACAAATTCAAGATATTTACAAAACCCCGGGGCACCTACATTCTGATTTTGGCCCGCAAGTTCTACTCAGCCTATGGTGAGCTCGTACCAAAGGGGAAGAATAAGGCCAGTGCCTTCAACCCAATAGATTTTGTGATGGTTCACGGTAAAAAGGATAAATGTCGTTGTTCAGACATCAATGTTGTTCTGGGGTGTTCATTGGACATTATGCATAATTACATCGACTTGGTCCATAAGAAGACCTTAGAGGATCTTAAGGGTTGGCTGGCTCCACTTATATCTGATGCCACCCCGAGGTGGATAGAGAAAGGTGCACAGATAGAGAAAAAGGACCAGAATGTTGCTTCCTGATACTGGTTTGGGTTCATCAACAAAACTATTATGTCATCCCAGAACGAGTCCATCCTCATACACCCGAAGGCAGCCTGTCTAGGGTCTATCATTGCTCACCAAAAGATGAAATTAGGGTTATTGATTGAGGAGGAGATAGCCATGTCGGCCAAGCAGAGACAGACCTCGCTCCCATTCCCGTTGTTGATCACCAAGTTGTGCAGATGGGACTGTGTTCCTAGAGATGATAAGATGGATGTGGAGGTGATACCCACCTCCTCTACTGACATTCGGCGTATTGAGACCGAGTATTTATTGGACGAGGCTGATAGGAGGAAGGCAGCACCAATAGATACTACCCCAGAGGTTAACATTGATATGTTGCCGATAGAGGCAATTATGCCCCTCTCAAACTAGTGCGCCTTCAGGTACTTCTGGACTTTCTGCTTCTAAGACCCCTACTACATCTTATCCACCCCTCCCACTAGATCTTGTGTTGCTGCTGCTTCTACCTCATGACCCCCTATCACCCAGGCCATGTTGTACAAGATGGGCCATCTGGCTCATTCAACCGATGTGCATGCCTCCCGGGTTGAGGCTGCTATGTCTGGGATGATAGAGCAGGTGATAGCTACTGCCTTAGCCCCACTTAGGGCTGAGATGAGGGATCATAAGTTGGCACTAGATCCCCTTACTGTTAGAGTCACAGCATGGAGCAGAGCCGAGGTGCCATAGATGAGGTGACGGCCTTGAAGGCAGATATTACTACATGGAGGAAGGATGTGGACCAACTGAAGTCCACTGATTTTACTATGTTGTTTGGGACGGTGGAGATTCTTGACATGTCGAGTGTAGATATTCCAGCTTGTTCTGAGGTGCCGACGACGACTATCAGAGATGAGACTATAGTTGATGATGTTGTTGTTGAGTCTGAGGCAGAGACAGATGAGGAGCAGCTAGGTGTTATTGATGCGATTGTCTATGATGACTTGGTGGACCTAGAGGGAGCCATAATGCATACAGTTGTGCAGGCCTCTTTTAGGGATGTTTCAATGGTGGGATCCAGTGGAGACAAGGATGTTGATATACCGGGCACCGATTCCCAGACAGACGGAGTTGTGGATATACATACTTCACCCCAGGCCTAGCCTGGCAGTATGATTTTCTTTGCCTCCTTTCTTTTCTTTTTTTAGACTGTTTCTATTTTTAGTTGAATTTCAGGACAACTATGTATTTTGTTGGTGGGGTGAGGTGTTCCCAAACCTACCTCTTATGGATTGTTTTGTGAATATTGGTTTGATTTTGATTTTGTTTTTGTGAATATTAGAGCTTATTGTTTTATATATATCTTGGTTGTTGGATTGTGGTGGTTGATAAATTGTGGCCCATTGTTTTAATTTGAAAATGATGTTGAAATGGTTTTGAACCAAGTCTAAAAGTTTTGCCACCTCTTTTGTGTGTTATAGTTGTTGTTCTTGTGCAAATTTGAGTGTCGGTTGTGGTCTATACCGATGACTTGAATAGTGCTCGTAATTAAATAAAATGAATAGGCAATATGTGAACTTTTAGATTGTTACTAGCCAATTGTCGATGAAGTCTCTTGTGATGAACATTGCACGCTAGCTAGAAAGTGTGGAGTCTTGTCTGATAATTGTATCAATGCCTTGTGTGGTGAGGTTGTCTTGAACATTGTGCTTGATGACACCTAAAATTTGCCCCGTTGGTCCGCTTGGTTGAGTGAAGTAAGCAATTGAAATGATCTTAGGCAAAAGTTTTGAAGAGTGAACCAATTTGACAATATACCTCTTTGTGGCCAATCTTGTGAGAAGTGTGAACCTTGCTTGGTACCTTTTGAGCCTATCCTTTTATTTGGAAGAAACTTGAACAAGTTTGACCTTTTTATCCATCACCGATAACATTCATGAAGTATTGGTTTCTTTGAGTGCACAATTGAGCATTGTATGTGTAGTTTGAACCTTATTGTTTGCATAAATGTTGAGTCTTAAGCAACACTATTTGTAGGCATCCTTGTTGAACTGACTGATCTTGAGTTTTACTTGAGGACAAGCAAAAGTTTAAGTTGGGAGTATTGATGAGTCTGAGATTTCAACTCATTTAGGGCTTTGTTTTAATAATTTTAGTGTCCTCAAATGCCTAATTTATGCTCTAAATGGTTGTTAAAGTTTTGATTTGCAATTATGAAAGCTAAGGAGCAAGGCAATGACACTATTGGGGAAAAAGGAGCAAACAAGCTGAAGAAGTGAAGAAAAGCGATCCTGGTGATCGCCAAGACTCGCCGAGTGGATCTTTAGCTCGCCCAAAGTTCCAGTTGTTAGTGCAAAAGTTTTAATGATAAACAACTTAAATCATTTCAAGCTTAACTGATCATAAAAAAGGAAAGAAACTGAAATGGGCATAAAAGATCTTGTTGCTTAAATCAAGGAAGACTTCCAAACAGCAAACTGAAGAACAAATTGAAGACCATCAATCAAGGAAGCTGACATACAATATACACAAATCAAGGCATATCATAAATTAAATACGATCAATCGAGTAAGCCTAAATATGCACAAATTAAAGCAGATCCCAAACGGCTACATCGCAATCAATGAACATGAATATAATGAAGATCTCCAACGACTATTGAAGACTTAGGAATCAAGGTTAACGGCTAAAAGAAGATCACAAGTAAACAGAGGCTAAATCAAAGGAAATGAAGATTAGCCTTAATATTAATTCTTGGAAAATAAGGATCTATTGCCTTCTTTTCCAAGGATCAAATCTCTTGGGTTGCCATCTCTTCACAAAAATGATTCAAGCCTAGACTCTATAAATATGCTCCAACTACAAGCTGAAAAATTGTACAATTGAGTCTGAAATATCTCAAAGCTCCCTACTCTACTTTTGATAAGCATTGTATTACTTAGTTCTACTATGTAAACAAAAAAGAGAGAAGAGAGAAGAGAGAAATATTGTTGGTAAGGTGTTGTATCAAAACGAAAGAGAGAAAAGAAACTGAGTGTAAACTGTGAAGTCACACTCAAATTTGTACTCACATCAAATGTTACCAAGGCTAGAAGAGAACACCCTTGCAACCCAAGGGGACTGGACGTATGATCCAATTTGGATCCCAATCAGTATAAATATTCTTGTATCAAGTTTACTTTACGCATTTTTTATTCTATTCATACTTGTCTGCCACCTGTAGTCGACTGAGGTTCTTCTCAAGTAAACTACTTACTAAAGAAAATTAAAAAAAATAACAATTCACCCCCCCCTCTTGCGCTTTCAATTGGTATAGAGCCTCATCTCACAAAAAGGAATTGTCTAACAACAGGTGAGAAAAAGATCATGGCACAACAAATCATGGGCGCACTATTCCAAGAAGGAACCTCTCAAACAATACCTCCATACTTTAATGGAAAACACTTTTCTCATTGGAAAGTGAGAATGGAAACCTTCATAAAATCCTATGATGTGAAGGTCTGGAGAGTTATCAAGCTTGGTGATATTCCAATTCCAATTACAAAAAACTCCGATGAAAGTCAGTTTTCTACTACACCAAGTTTGGAGAACTACACTAATGAACAAATCGAAGTTATTCAAATAAACTGCAAGGCAAAAAAAAATTGTATAATGCAATCAGTGGAGAAGAATATGAAAAGATCTCATGTAGTGATATTGCCAAAGAAATGTGGGATAAACTAGAGGTCACCTATGAAGGAACTGACAAAGTTAAAGAAACTATCATCAGCCTGTTAGTATATGAATATGAACTCTTTCAAATAAAGGAAGTAAAAGGAATTGAAGGCATGTTTTCTCAACTAAGTAAAAACATATGAGAACTAAAAGTTTCAGAAAAAAACATATTCTCCATAGAGCACATACGAAGAGTTCTTCGAAGCTTACCACCACAATGGCATGCCAAGGTAGTTGCACTTGAAAGAATGAACTTAAACAATCTAACCTACGATGAGGTAAGAGGACACTTGATTGCTTTTGAGAAAACTCATCTTAGTGAAAAGAGCCAAGAAGACAACAAAAAGAAAACTTGGCATTCAAAGCAAATCAAGAAGACAAAAAAAAATGAACTAGCAGAAGATGAAATTTATTTAATCACTAGATCAGTCATGGAATCCTTCATAAGATCCAGAAATAACAGAAGGGGAAGGAATTTTGGAAAGGGAAAATACATTACTGATCAATCAAGAAATGATGGAAAATTCTATGAATGCGGAAAGTATGTACATATATCCAGTGAATGTCCAGAAGCTAAGAAGAATTACTCCAAGGGAAATCAAAAGAATAAAGCTCTAACTAGCTGGAGTGATGAAGACAACTCTGAAAATGAACATGAAGAAATTGGAAACATATGCTTCATGGAAATGGAGGAATCAAGCACTGAGGTATGTAATAATTTTAATGACTTGAAAAATCTGTTGGATCGTGCTATAACTAATCTAAATAAAATTCTCACTGACTTTCAAAATCTCGTAAATGACAAAAAAAATTGAAAATAAAATTGGAAGTAAGTGAAGTGGAAAAATATTTCCTTTATGAAGAAATTCATGAATTAAAATCCACTCTTGAAAATGTTCAAAACAAATCAACCTTTATCAAATCAACTTCTAAAAGTTATAAAGGCTCTAGCAGCAAAAGCTCATCAGATTGAAATTTATGTTAGCTTCAATCAGTCCTACAAGTCGACTGATTCAAAAACTAACAGTAATGATTTCACCTCTGAAGAAGCAACTCTCAAACACTGTCATTACTGTGGAAAGGCCGGTCATTTGTCATATAATTGCAGGTTTCGAAATTATGATGCATCTAAATGGATTTGGAAACCTAAAGGAAATACAGAATGTTCTAACCTCAAAGGACCCAAAAGAATTTGGGTACCTAAAAGAAGATACTAAAATACATATACATATCGTATACCACCTAATTATAATGATTTTGTTTTGTAGGAACACCGCAAGAAAACAAAAGGAAAATGGAGGAAGCATTCGCTTTGGTGATAACTCCAAAGGAACTATAATCGGCATTGGTAAAATTACATTTGATGATGCATGTGATATCCCTATGTTTTTTTAGTAACAGGTCTCAAGTATAACTTGTTGAGAATCAGTCAACTATGTAACTCAAATCTTGTAGTCTGATTTCAAAAGAATAAATGCGTAATAGAGGATCACTCTGGAAACAATCTCTTACAAGGAAGCAGATAAAAGAATGTTTACATTCTTGAATCTGTAAAAAAATTAAGAACATATATGCCTAGATTCAATGACTGATGATCCCTGGATCTGGCATAAGAAATTTGGTCATGTCAGCATGTGACTGATTGAAAAGTTTACCAAAAATGATCTTGTTATTGATTTACCCAAGCTAGATTATTCAAAAACTCACATATGTGATGCATGCCAAATGGGTAAACAAACAAGAAGCTCTTTCTCTGGTAAGGATGTTGTATCCACAAATAAACCCCTACAACTGCTACACATGGACCTATTCAGACCCACAAGAACAGCTAGCATTAGAGGAAAAAGGTACGCATTTGTAATTGTAGATTACTACTCTCGTTTCACTTGGGTAATGGTTTTATCTCATAAAGATGATTCTTTAAAAAACTTTGAGTTCTTCTGTGAAAAATTTTAGCGAGACAAAGGTTACTATATCTCATCTATAAGAAGTGGCCACGGAGGAGAATTTGAAAAGAAATTGTTTGAAAAATTTTGCAACGAAAAGGGTTACACTCACAACTTCTCATCTCCTCGATCACCACAACAAAATGGAGTTGTAGAGAGTAAGAAGAGGACTCTATAAGACATGGCAAGAACTATGATCGTTGAGCACTGACTTCACGTATCAGGACACTACTTCGGTTCAAGTGCCAACGATCGCGTGTAGTGATATAACCCAACCAAAGGTTGGGATCGTTCCCATAGGGAGTGGTTTCGAGAATTAAAAGAAAAGTAAAATCAAGTTCTAATCAATCATAGCTATAAACATTATCGAATACAAACATACTAAATCTAAGAGGTGATTCAAGCGTCATTAATCAATAGGGGGGTTTGTATTAACTAATCAACAAAAATGACAAAAATATAAGGAAATGAGATAAGGAGACAGAATTCTTGGGATGTGATAGGAATATGGGATAAAAGACACTATCAGGTAAATGCTATTAGTAGTACATCGCTGAATATTTGTAACTAGGTTAGACTTTAGTGGGGGTAAATTCTCTCTCGAGCAACTTACCCCGATTCAACTCGGTTTCTCTCGAACACCGAGTTGCCGCTTTTAAGCACAGTTTCCGTCTTAGCCCATTCACTCTCTCGAACTGAAAGTGTGGGAGAGGGCCTAGGATTCACTCTCTCGAGCTGAAAGTGTGGGAGAGGGCCTAGGATTCACTCTCTCGAGTTGAACCCACGACGACCCAATAACCACCAGCTATCGATTTAGTAGTCTTAGTTTTAAAACCTCTCTCTCGAGCAAGACAAAAACACTAAGATGAAATTGTATTTGCAACTACAATCTCATTAAGTTCACACAACTACTAAACGAAATCACATTTAAACAGCGAATAAACCAACAATAAGCAACACCCAACAGGAAATTTAACGCATATTCACAAAATCACACCCAAAGAATTGGGGCTTTAGCTAGACATAGAAAAAAGAAAGAAAATGATACCAAATCGAAGTAACATCAACTGGGTATGATTTATATTCACTTTAAACGAGTCTAGGATGAAGAATCTTCAACACCCACTTCCAATTTCTTGGAATTGGAAGTCTTCAAATCTTCAAAATCTAAGAACAAGGTCTCTCTACTTGAAACTAAGAAAAATAAAATGTTGTATCTGAAATTGCATACTAAAATAAAAATTCAAACTAGTATTTATAGTTGTCAAAAAATGTGCTACGAAGGATCACTCGGTGTAGTTAGTCAGGATCGCCGATGCACTCGGTGATCCGCCCTTTGGTCTGCGTCATCTCTTTTCAGCTCTTGCCTTCACCATCTTCGCATTTTGAATCATTGGGCTATATAGTACTGCTTCGTGGAACTATTCGGCGACACACTGACTGCTCCTTTTCATCGCCGACTTGATCTTTTCCTTCAGGGATCAGCATCTAGAATTTTGGGTGAGGTTAAGGACTTTCGGCGACTCGCGGAATGCATTAGGCGATCCTCGGGCCTTCTTTTCTTCTTGTTTTCAGCCGTTTTATTCCTTTTTGCCAAGTAGTGTCCATGCTTTGCCTCAAACTCCAAATGCCTAAAACTTAAGGATTTACATCAGTTATTAAGACAAAATATGCATTTGAGGACGCTAATTCTATTAAAATAAAGCCCTAAATGAGTCCAAATTGTGGACTCATCAACACCCCCAACTTAAACTTTTGCTTGTCCTCAAGTAAAACTCAAGTTCGACAGTTCAAAAAGGATGTCTCGAACAGTGTTGCACAGGACTCAATCATGAATGCACACTCAAGACTCAATTTACTCATGCAAGGATCAAATGTGCACTCAAAATTTCAAGTTGGAACACACCATTATCAAAGAATCTCAATCTCACTATACTTGCTTCAAATGTAAGTTCAAGCTCAACAAAGGAAATCAAATGCCCTCACACAAAAGAATGATTCCATATTCACACACAATGGTTCAACAATTTAACGTTTCGGAATCAAATGCAACGCTCACACTCACAAAGAAGAACACAATGGATGGTTTCACCCATAGGTTTGCCCGTATTTTCCAATCAATAATTGTTTCATCTAACTCATGTTCAAAAAGGCCTTTCCAAGGCTTGTAATGGGGCTGACTACAAAATTATGGTCATTTAGGCTCAATGACTTTCATCCTCGTGAAATGTGGTTCTTTCAACACTCCCTTTCCTCGTCTTTCCTCATTTTCTTTAGTGCTCATAAGTCATCCCATTATTCACTTTCCATGGATTGTTCGGGAACCCCATTTCTTTTATACTTTATTCCACAACTTTTTCATTCTTTTTCTTTTCTTTCCCCCTTTTTTTTATATGGAGGGGTTCCATTTTTCTCAAAACCATGGGTTAAAGGAGACTTTTCTTGCACTTCTTGACTTGCCTTCTCTTTTTGCCACACCCCAAACTTAGGCTTTTGGCCTAAGTTGGCTATTCAATCAACCACAAATCACGAGGATTATGGGTAGTGGATTTAACAAAGGTCATGTTTTCATCAAGTTTCTTCAAAAGAAAGGTAAGGCTCAAGAGTTGTTCAAAAGAGGTTCACACACTCACAAGGTAGGCCACAAAAGAGGTATATGTCAAATTGGCTCACACTCTTCGAAGTTACCTAAGATCATATCAAGAAATAGCCTTACTTAGTCGACCGGACCAACGGGGAAAATTTTAGGTGTTATCATGCATGGTTCACCGTAAGCTCATCACACAAGGCATCGACACCAAAGTCAAACAAGAATCCACACTTTTGCTAGTGTGCAACGTTCATCACAAGAGAATCAATTTGATACTTGGCTAGTCCCAACGAGATGCAAAGAGTTCACATATTGACTATGCAACTTCATTTGGCCTCATCATTGCCACACATTCATGTCTGTTTGATTATAAGCACTATTTGAATCATCGGTATTGATAAAAATCGATACTCAAATTTGCAAGAGAACAGCCACATTCAATACAGAAGGGGTGGCAATAATTTATTCAATATAGAAGGGGTGGCAACAATTTGCAAAAAGTTTTCGGAAGGGTCAAAAATCATTTTCAATTTAAAATCAAGGAGCCACAAGCTCAAACATCCACGAAAAGTAGTATAAAACACAATGACACAAATATATCAACAAAAGATGAACATCAATATTCACACAAAAGGTGGGCCTCACCCCACCACAAATAAAAACCATTTGTCCTCAAATGCAAATGAAGTAAAGTATCCAATAGTGAAAGAAAGTAAGAAATAGAGGGAGGTAAAGAAAGGATCATGTCTATGCAGTCTCTCCATTTGTCTAGGCCTCAGTGCCTGGTGCAGCAATCTGTACTTGGGCTTCAGTGCCCGAAATCACCTCATAAGCAACAACTCCACTAGAGATACCTATGGAGGTCCCTGCAAGATCTGGCAAATCTCTTAATATGTTCTCCTTCTGTACCCCAATCTGCTCCTCGTCGGTTTCAACATTTGACTCCTCAATTGTAGGCTTATCCAGGTGTGCATCGCCTAAAGGAATCCCTGAGGTCTCAGGAGCATCCACATCATCTGTAGCCTGCATCAATGAAGTGAAGTCAGTAGACTTCTAATATTCTACGTCCTTCCTCAAATCTGCTACCTCGGCCTTCAAAGTCGGAACCTCGGAGGTCTCCCATGTCTGCTCTCACAAGCTGTGAATCTAGTAGCTAGATCATCAACAGAATCTTGGAGGAGGGTCAGTGCAGCTAAAATAGCACTTTCAATCTTTCCAGGAATGGATCTCTCCAATTGAGTCACCCTCACATCAGCTGAATAGGCTTGATTCCCCATCTTCAGGATCATCACCTGAGTAATCTTGACTAGATGGGATGAGGTGGAGGTTCCCGGAATCTGTGAAGAAATAGAAGTGGCAGAAGTACCTGACGGCCCAAAGGCCGAGATAGGCGAAGATGCCGCTGCAGGTAACGAATCAACATTAACTTCTGGAGAAATATCTGCTGGAGCTATTCTCCTCCCGGCAGCCTCCTCTCGTGTGTACTCGACCTCAATACGCAGGATGTCGGTGGAGGAAGAAAGGGTCACCTCAATATCTCTCACAGCATCCCAAGGTACTTCAGCACGTCTGCACAACTCAGTGACCGGGACCAGGAATGGAAAAGAAGTTTGTTTCTTCTTGGCTCTCATGGCCATCTCCTGTGAAATCAACAACCCTAGGTCGATGCGCCTCCTAGATATGATGGACCCTAGGCATGTTGCCTTAGAATGGCAGAGGAGAGACTCATTCTGGGATGGCATAATTGTGTTGTTGATAAAGCCAAACCAGAATCGGGCAGCAATACTCAAATCCCTTTTCTTGATAGGGGAGCCCACCTCGATCCACTTCGGGGTGGTATCAAAAATCAAAGGTGTCAGCCACCCCTTCAGAACATCCAAGGATTGAGCAACAGGTAATCCATCATATGGATGTGTAGAATAGAGATCTCTACCTAGTATTGCGTTAATATACTCACTACTGCACCCAACCTCCTTTCCTCGGACCATGACCTCCTTTACCGATCTGAACTCACTGCCCTTCTTCTTACTCTTGGGAACCAGATCACCACAAGATGCATAAAAATCATGTACCCAAGAGGTAATATAGGGGCCTCGGGGTCTGGTGAACTGCTCGAACCTATAGAAGTGGAGGGTCTCCCTCACATCTGGATACTTCCCTTCCAAGCCTTCTGTCAAAAGTATTTTTTCCTCGAGGACAGTTTGTAACCCATCTCCTTTCAATCTATTCAAAATCCTGGGAGGTGGAATGATAGGGAGAACAGGGGTCACAAGAGGGGCCTGAGCTGGCACTGATTCTGTTGCAGGAGGAGTGGCAGTTGAGGGAACTCTGGTGGATGTGAGTTGAGATCTATCCCGGATCTCATACCTTCTGGAAATCAAAGGTTGCTCATCTTCAGGCTCAGATAAATCAGCCTGGGAGTTAACATCCACTCTCTCAGTTGTGTGCTACTTTATTTTGTCTTTGTCTCCCGGTGAAAGTTCTTGCCTTCTTTTCATTGAAGGACCTGATCCCCCTTCGTTTATAGTAACGCGTCGTGCTTTCTTCTGGGGTGGCCTATCTAGATTTGTTCGCACCATATCTGCAAAATATTAGAGAAAAGTTAATAAATAATCACATCAAAGCACAGAAAAATTAACTGCAGACAGAATCGCCGATCAAGTCGGTGAGTCGCCCAATCTCTGTGGTGAGCTAAGTCGGGTTCACCTAAAGGAGTGGCCTAAAATTTTCAGCATGTTGGCAATGGGAGGTCACTTTCGGCGATTCACCGAATCCTTTCGGCTATTCACCGAATCCTTTCGGCGAGCCAGGGCTAGCCCACCAAAAGTTCCAGTGCAGCAAGGGTTCAGAGGTGCAGACAAAGGACGAAACAAAAGACGATCGGCAAGTCGCTGAATGCTTTTGGCAACATCAAGCTTCTCACCGAAAGTTACAGTAGGCAACAACACATACAACCTAAAATTAAAGGCGATGTGGGGATAATAGGCAAACCACCGAGTGGTTCGGCGAGTTCGACCCAGCTCACCAAACGACCCAACGTGCCTGTTTTCAACCCCACTTCTCAATTTCAACCCGGCGACCCCAAAAACAAAATTGAAACATTCACTAGTTAAATTAAGCTCAAACCCATAACACCCATTGCCCCGGGATATTCATAATTTTCCCGGTTTTGCCAAATTTAGCCATTTGATGACTTTTTCCCTTAAGAATGGTGTCACCCATTTCATCATTATGCAATTTACGCTATTTAGCACAAATACGGGTTACTCAGACTTCATCCAACAAATCTAACCAACATGCAAGCATACCCCCATAAAATTTAACTCAATTTAAGGCACAAACATATGGGCATTCGACGATCAAAATAATAAGGGCAAGATTATCAAATTAAAACTAGCAATTAAGCAATCTAATCCTATCAGAGAGGCCCAACATACGACAATATGATATGATCATTACAAATGAGTACCAAATTTCGAAAGTAAAGTTAGGGTTCGGAAAACCAACCTTTGTGCCGATTAAAGTACTTTGAAATGCTAGGTGGCAATGAAATCCCAATTTTGAGGACTAATCAACAACCAAACTACTTATGGAATATAAAAATATTGAAAATACTAACTTGTTGTGAGTTTGCAAAGTTTGGAAGCGAGGGAAAGTGAAGAGTTTGAAACTTTAAAACTTTTGGCCGTTAATAACCGTCCAGTTCGCGTCCGTTCGGCAACGTTAGTCGCATTCGCTGATCCAATCGATGACACGCCAAGTGGTATTTCACCCCGCTGACTTTTACATGACCTTTAGTTGCTTGGGGGTTCAAACGGTGGGCAACATTGGGATCGCCGACTTGGTCGGTGAATCGCCAAGTTGCTCCTAGGCTCGCCGAGTTTTACAGGCTCCAAATAAAAAATGTGCTGAGCCAAATGGAAGATTAAATCGGGTGCGCCGACCTCTTCGGCGATGCGCCAACTGGAACATTCGCTCGCCAACTTGCACTTTTCAAACACTTTCCACGCTCAAAAGTGCACAATCAACACACCATTATTTCTAAAGAAAAAATTAAAGCAATAAATGGTTTTGGGTTGCCTCCCAAATAGTGCCTTAGTTAACGTTGTAGCACGACGCAAGTCCACGCTCAAGTTCCACTAGTGTGGTTTGTCTCAATTTCATCAGGCAACCCCTTTTTCAGATCTTTATAGCGCTCATTTAGTTCTTGGTCCACTTGGGATCCTAGTAGCTAGATGAACTTGGCATAAGAAGTTGGCATCTAGTTCAACAACAATACATTCTCCCTGAGTTCCTCCAGTACCTTGTCCTGCATATTGGTTTTCCGGAGAAGGAGTGTGAGCATTGCTTCAGTTTGTCCATCCCCCTTATTCTTTGATTTTCTTTGCTCATGAGGAGGGACATAGCGGTCTTTCTTGATGCACTGGACGTCAAGGTCTCTAACCTTTTTGGTCAACTCATCCATCTGAGTCATCAGTGCGGCCATCATGAAGTCCTTTTCTACTTCTTGGTTTTTCTCAGCCATGTGATCAAGTAGTTGGGCTTCTATCGCATATGGTTGTTTTTCAATGCCACCCGGAATGAGGTGATCTGCCAACACCTTGTTTCCGGGACCAAGACTTCTACAGAAACAGTCAAGGAGGACTATATCGGGAATTTCATGGGTTGGGCATTGAATTATCAGTTCTTTAAACCTTGCCCATGTCTCATGGATCTGTTCACCTTCCAATTGTTTGAAAGTTAGGATGCGATCCCTAAACAATATTACTTCCAATGGAGGAAACTTCATTTGCTCGAGAATACTGCTCGACCTATTTTCCTCCTGTGTTTCGAAGCTCAAACCAATAAAACTAAACTAAATATTAAGTAAGTAGAACTACGACTAACAAAACAAAATTTGACTCCACTAATAATTTTCAAGTAACACCACTCCCTGGCAGCAGCGCCATTTTTTACTTCAGGTATCAGGACACTACTTTGGTTCAAGTGCCAACGATCGCGTGTAGTGATATAACCCAACCAAAGGTTGGGACCATTCCCATAGGGAGTGGTTTCGAGAATTAATAGAAATGTAAAATCAAGTTCTAATCAATCATAGCTATAAACATTATCAAATATAAACATACTAAATCTAAGGGGTGACGCAAGCGTCAATTATCAATAGGGAGGTTTGTATTAACTAATAAACAAAACCGACAAAAATATAAGGAAACGAGTTAGGGAGATGAAATTTTTAGGATGTGATAGGAATATTGGATAAAAGATACTATTGGGTAAATGTTATTAATAGTACATCGCTGAATATTTGTAACTAGCCTAGACTTTAGTGGGGCTAAATTATCTCTCGAGCAACTTACCCCGAATCAACTCGGTTTCTCTCAAACACCGAGTTGCCACTTTTAAGCACAACCTCCACCTTAGCCTATTCACTCTCTCGAACTAAAAGTGTTTGAGAGGGCCTAGGATTCACTCTCTCAAGATGAACCCACGATGACCCAATAACCACCGACTATTAATTTAGTAGTCTTAGTTTTAAAACCTCTCTCTCGAGCAAGCCAAAAACAATAAGATGAAATCATATTTTCAACTACAATCTCATTAAGTTCAAACACAACTACTAAATGAAATCACATTTAAACAGCGAATATACCAACAATAAGCAACACCCAACAGTAAATTTAACCCATATTCACAAAATCACACCCCAAGAAATGGGGTTTTAGGTAGACATAGAAAAAAGGAAGAAAATGATACCAAATCGAAGTAACATCAACTAGGTCTGATTTATATTCACTTTAAACGAGTCTAGGATGAAAAATCTTCAACACCCACTTCCAATTTCTTGGAATTAGAAGTCTTCAAATCTTCAAAAGCTAATGACAAGGTATCTCTACTTGAAACTTAGAAAAATAAAATGTTGTATTTGAAATTGCATACTAAAATAAAAATTCAAACTAGTATTTATAGTTTTCAAAAAATGAGTTATGTAGGATCACTCGGCGCAGTTAGTCGGGATCGCCGATGCACTCGGCGATCCGCCCTTTGGTCTGCATTATCGCCTTTCATCTCTTGCCTTCAGCATCTTCACGTTCTAAATCATTGGGCGATATAGTACTGTATCGCGGAATTGTTCGGTGACACGCCGACTGCTTCTTTTCATCGCTGACTTGACCTTTTTCCTTCAGGGCTCAGTACACTGGAACTTTGGGCGAGGTTAAGGCATTTCGGCGACTCACCGAATGCATTAGGCGATCCTCAGGCCTTCTTTTCTTCATCTTTTCAGCCGTTTTGTTCCTTTTTGCGAAGTAGTGTCCATGCTTTGCCTCAAACTCCAAATACCTAAAACTTAAGGATTTACATCAGTTATTGAGAAAAAATATGCATTTGAGGACACTAACTCTATTAAAATAAAGCCCTAAATGAGTCCAAACTGTGGAATCATCAAGCACTCTCTTCCACACAAATTCTGGTCGAAAGTTGTAAGCACAGCTTGTCATGTGCCAAATCTATGCTTAATAAGATCTATCCTAAAAAAGACACCATATGAATTGTGGAATGGCAAGAGACCAAACATTGCATATTTTCATCCATTTGGATGTAAATGTTTTGTTCACAACAATGGTAAAGACAACATTGGTAAGTTTGATGCACGAAGTGATGAAGGTATATTTCTTCTTGGTTACTCGAATTCTAGTAGATACTATAGAATCTTTAATAAGCAAACTTTACATATTGAAGAATCCATTCATGTCATTTTTTATTACTCTAACAAATCCAAATGAATGGCGAAGTGAACTAAATTATCCAAACAAATTCATCATTGGAAATCCAAGTGAAGGCATGAAGACTCGATCCTCAAGATGAAATCAGACACAGGTTGCGCTCATCTCTCATTAGAACCAAAGAAACTAAATGATGCCCTCAGATATAAACACTGGATCAAAGCTATGAAAGAAGAACTCGATCAATTTGACAAAAATCTGGTATGGACTCTAAAGTACCTAAACCTGAAAATAAGTCCGTTATTGGAACAAAATGGGTTTACAGAAACAAGCTCAATGAATCTGGAGAAGTAAATAGAAACAAAGCTCGACTAGTGGCTTAAGGGTACTCTCAACAAGAAGGAGTCGACTATGATGAAACTTTTGCCCCCGTTGCAAGGTTAGAATCCATTCGCTTACTTTTGGCTTTTGTTGCTCATAAAAGTTTTAAATTATTTCAAATGGATGTAAAAAGTACTTTCTTAAACGGTTTTATTGAGTAAGAAGTTTATGTGAAGCAGCCTCCAGGTTTTGAAAACCTAAATTTTCCCTATCATGTTTTCAAACTTTCGAAAGCTTTGTATGGTCTTAAACAAGCCCCTTGTGCATGGTATGATCGTCTAAACAATTTTTTAATAAACCATGGTTTTACTCGAGGAAAAATTGACACTACTCTTTTCATTAAAAGATTTTCTTCTGACAATCTCATTATTCAAATTTATGTTGATGACATTATTTTTGGAGGTGCTAATATCTCCTTGTGTAAGGAATTCTCTGAGCTTATGCAAAGTGAATTCAAAATGAGTATGATGGGCGAATTAACTTGTTTTCTCGGACTCCAAATCAATCAAACTGAGAAAGGAACCTTTCTCTGTCAAACAAAGTACTTCAAAGAACTTATTCAAAAATTCGAAATGTAAAACTCAAAATCCTTAGGCACTCCCATGAGCTCCACATGCTCTCTTGATAAGGATGAAGAAGTTACGAAAGTCGACAAAACAAAATACAAAGGTATGATTGGTTCATTACTTTATCTTAGTGCCAGTCGACCAGACATCATTTCTAACGTCTGCAAGTGTGCAAGATTCCAGTTAGCTCCTAAAGAATCTCATCTGACGGCGGTAAAGCGTATTATTCATTATTTAGTGGGAACAACCTCCTTTGGATTATGGCATCCAAAAGAAAAAAAATCCTTGAAGGTTTCTCTGACGTTGATAATTCAGGTGATAAAGATAACCGAAAAAGCACCAGTGGCTCATTTCAAATTCTAGAGAAATCATTGATTTCCTGGAATAGCAAAAAATAGAGTTATGTTTCTCTCTATACCACAGAAGCATAATACATTGCCATTGGTCAATGTTGCACTCAAATTCTATTATTGGTTCATCAATTAAGTGACTATGATTTATCTTTTAAACATTTTAAAATTATATGTGATAATTCTAGTGCTATTCGCCTTTCAAAAAATCATGTGCATCATTCTTGTTCTAAGCATATTGATATCAAGCACCATTTTATTCGAGATCATGTTTTAAATGTAGATATTGAGATTTCTTTTATTGGTACTGATTTTCAACTGGCTGATAATTTTATTAAACCACTTTTGGAAGAAAGATTTTGCTAACTCAGAAAATCTTTGAATATTATTGAAAATCCCATAAATTCCTGAACTTATTTCTTTCATTAATTTCTTTATTGTCTTTCTTTATATATGTCGCTTCGTTTATTGTGTTTCCTTCTATTCTTATGTTTCTAGTCTCTTTATTAGTGCCTCTCTCTGTCTTTTCTCTTCTTTATAAACCGTCATTTACCTTTAGTCATGTCAAGGTCTCTTCAACTTCCTCTCTCTCCTTGCCTTTATATTTTCTTCTTCTATGGTATTCTTCTCTTCAGCTTTCCTTCTACTCTCCTTCTCTAGAATGGAGAAATTGTATCTTCCCTTTTCCTCTGCTACTCGTAAGATTTCTCGAAACAAGAACAAATGAAAGGCTTCGGCTGTAATCCTTATTGACTTTGAATGTTCTGATGATCAAATTCCTCCTTCCTCCATTGCGTCGTCTAGAGTTAAGCTTCCCATGGATTCCGATGATAGTGTCTCGTCCAAAAAAAAATTCACGTTTGACTTTGACAGTTCCATGGACAAGAAGGTGGATTTCTGAAATTCATCTCATGAAGTTCTCTTCCATTCTCTGAAGGACAAAACCCTAGTGCATGGTAGGTTGTTGACCTCGATATCCTCTCTTCCTTGGACTGCCATATCAAAAATCTGTTTGAATTTCAAGGTTGGACCAACATCTTCTCTATTTTGTTGGTTGTTTATGAGCCCCTTATTCGGTTGTTTTATGCCAACCTTCGCTCTCCCAAAGCTGGTGAACTCAAATCCTTGGTTCCAGGGAAGCGTATTTTTATTGACCGTAAAACATTTGATTCTATGTTTGGAATTTCTTGCTCTGGGATCATGACTCCTCCTAAGAATTGTTGGCCTTCTGACTGTGATGTTTCGTATGATCAAGCCAAGCGGAAACTAGTTCTTGACCCCTCCAAATCTATCCCTTCTCATTTAGGCCCTAAAGATCTCCCTTTTCAATCTAGGGTGATTGCGCACATTATAGCCATTACTCTCCTTCCTAGGGCTGGATCTCATTCTACGCTTACTCAGTGTGACACCCTGTTTGTCTATTGCTTGGTCTCTGGTGTGAAAGTGTATCTCTCTTCCTTTATGATCTCTGCTATGACAAATTTTATCTATAATCCCTCCAGCCTCCTTTTGGTATGCTCCTTACTCATATCTTTGAATACTAGTACATGTGCCTCGGCGATTTCTCTTCGGTGTTTATCAAGAAATGCTATAACTTTCATGCTTTCCAAAGCATGGGTTTTGTTCACTCTAGTTCCTCTTGGATTCTCAACAATGACTCCGATGAGTTAGGGGCTAAGCAAGAAAAATCCAAGCCCTCATCGTCAACCTCAGTTTTGACTACCAGACTTACTGTTGCAGTGAAGAATCTTGATGCAATGCATGCCAAGCTTGATGCTATGTCCATCACTGTCTATCAAGTAAGTAATGTCATGACCAAGCCCACTGCCATGGGTGAACAAATTGACTCTCTGAAGGATCTCATGCTTGTTGCTCACTTCAAAATTGACAATGTGAAGTATGTCTCTAAAGAAATTGGTGTTGATGTTGCAAAGATTCTCTTGAGACTTGACCAAATCGTGAAGGAAGCCATCAAAATTGCTACAAAGGTTCAATTTGTCTAGAAGGCTATATCCACTTCTCTGTCCTCCAGATTTGACGAAATGTTCACTGCTATTGTCAACACTTTAACCTATTTCCTGCGCCCTCGCTGATTCTTTGTTGTTTTGGTGTTATTTTGCTACTATGTTGTGTAATGGGTTGTGTTGCTCATTTTAAGATTTTGTGGTTCTCTTGTGCTTTTGCTGAACTCTATTTTCTTTCCTTTTTGTTGATGCCAAAGGGGGAGACTATATTCTAAATATGTGTATGCTTCCTTCTAATGGTTGTTTACTTGCTCTTTAATATTTGTTTGCTGCATTATGCTCTGTTGTTTATTTTGTTCAACTTTCTTTGATTTTGTGAATTAAGTTCTCTAAAGGAGAAGTCCCTCACAATACAAAAGATTCTATCAGCACTCCTTCAGGGGGAGCAAGCTAAAACATATGTCCCGCAAGTTGACTACACCTTACCACATTAAGGGGGAGCAAGTTAGACATCGATCCCACGAGTCGACTACACAGACAGGGAAGTATCACTACTGTATATTGTCATCATCAATAAGGGGGAGATTGTTGTGCAAATTTTTAATGATAAACAGCTTAAATCAATCCAGGGTTAATTGATCATCAAAAAGGAAAGAATCTGAAATGGGGATAGAAGATCTTGCTGCTTAAATCAAGGAAGAGTTCCAAACAGCAAACTGAAGAACAAATTAAAGACTATCAATCAAGGAAGCTGACATACAAAATACACAAATCAAGGCAGATCATAAAATAAATACGATCAATCAAGGAAGCCTAAATATGCACAAATCAAAGCAAATCCCAAATGGCTACATCTCAATCAAGATAGGTGAAGATCATGAAGATCTCCAATGGCTATTGAAGACTGGGGAATCAAGGCTAACGGCTAGCAGAATATCACAAGTAAATTGAGGCTAAATCAAAGGAAATGAAGATTGGCCTTAATATTTATTCTTGGAAAATAAGGATCGCTTGCCTTCTTTTCCAAGGATCAAATCTCTTGGGTTGCCATCTCTTCACAAAAATGATTCAAGCCTAGACTCTATAAATATGCTCCAAGTACAAGCTGACAAATTGTACAGTCGAGTCTAAATCATCTCAAAGCTCCCTACTCTACTTTTGATAAGCATTGTATTACTTAGTTATATTGTGTAAGCAAAAAAGAGAGAAGAGAGAAATATTGTTGGTAAGGCATTGTATCAAAACAAAAGAGTGAAAAGAAACTGAGTGTAAAGTGTGAAGTCACACTCAACTTTGTACTCACACCAAAAGTTATCAAGGTTAGAAGAGAACACATGTGCAACCCGAAGGGACTGGACGTAAGATCCAATTTGGATCCCAACCAGTATTAAAATTCTTGTGTCAAGTTTACTTTACGCATTTTTGATTCTATTCATACATGTCTGCAACTGTAGTTGACTGAGGTTCTTCTCAAGTCAACTACTTACTAAAGAAAATTGAAAAAAAT
Organism: Solanum piurae; assembly: GCA_029582685.1. NCBI lineage: Eukaryota > Viridiplantae > Streptophyta > Magnoliopsida > Solanales > Solanaceae > Solanum > Solanum piurae. Next base: position 8,405 of record JAJOOO010003910.1, on the reverse strand, counting down.
AGCAATTCACCCCCTTCTTGCGCTTTCACCAGTGTGCTAGCCCTGGGGAAGAACCAATTTGGCGACAGGAATGGGCAGTCGGTGTATCGCCGAACAACTATGCGGCACCAACCTTGATTACCTAAAGTCACAGAATCCTGAAGACAAATGGCCAATGCAAATCGGCGATGGATTGGTGCAGAGGGTGGATCGCCGACTTGTTAAGCGAGGTGCGACTTACTTCACCTAATGGTCCTGAAGGCCAAAAATTGGGCAACTATAAATAGAAATTTAAAGAGTTCTGATCCCCATGTTTGAAAGTTAGAGTTTTCTTTGAGTTTTGGAGTTTCCTTTGTAGTCTTTGAGGATTTTTAAGCTTAAATTTGAAGATTTGTAAGTGGGTTTTTGAATTTTAACAATTTGGAGCATTTTAAAGACTTGGAGACTTTTATACAGCTGATGGCTAATGAGTCTGAGATTTCGACTCATTTAGGACTTTGTTTTGATAGTTTTAGTGTCCTCAAATGCCTAATTTATTCCCTAAATTGATGTTAAAGTGTTGGTTTGCAGCATTTAAGGCTAAGGAGCAAGTCAAGGACACTACCGGGCAATAAGGAGCAAAGAAGATGAAGAAGTAAAGAAAAGAGATCTTGGTGATCACCAAGACCACTCGGCACACCGTCAAGTGGCTCTTCTAGCTCGCCTAAAGTTCCAGCATACCATCCCAGGGGAGAAAAACCTACTTGGTGACAGAAATGGGCATTCGGAGAAATACCGATCAACTCCGCGATGGCCACCTTGATCACTTAAAGTCACAGAACCCTGAGGACAACTGACCAATGCAAACCGGCGATGGATTGGAGCTAACGGCGGATTGCCGACTTGTTTGGCAAAGCCCGACTTATCTCGCCCAATGTATTTTCATGCCAAAATTTGGGCAACTATAAATTGAAATTTGAAATGAAGATTCAGTATCCTGCGATCGTTCAGTAGAGTTTTCTTTTAGTTTTTGAGTTCCATTGTAGACATTGAAGCTTTTGAGGCTCAAACTTGAAGATTTTCACGTGGGTTTTTGAATTTTACTCAATTTGGATCATTGTGAAGACTTGAGAAACTTTACCCAGATCATGGATAATGTATTTGGTAATCGTTTCTATATTTTTATGATGTTTAGCTAAAACCTCAATTCTTGGGGTGTGATCATGTGTTTATATTTTTTAATTATCTTATGGGTAATGTTGTTTGATGATGAATTTGTTATTTTAATGTGGGTTTAATCATTAGCTAAGTTTTAATCTATGAATTGTAGTTGCGAATGTAATTTTAATTTTTAGTTCTTGGTTTGCTTAGATAGAGGTTTTAGAACCAAAGCTTTTGATTAATGATTTGTAGGTATTGGGTTAATATGGGTTCAGCTCGAGAGAGTGAATCCTAAACCCAAATCTACTCATCTAGCTCGAGAGAGAGGATGCATTAAGGTTGTGGGCTGGTTATCTTGTTAAGCTTGGTTATGTTCGAAAGAAATCACTTGAACCGTAATAGTTGTTCGAGAGAAAGCTATTGCATTTAAAGTCCAGCCTACCCACAATATTTCAGCAAATTATTGTTAAATTTCAATTACCCATATAGTGTAATTATCTTACAAATGATCACATCCCGAGAATTCCTCTTAATATTGTTGTTTCCCCTATTTTCAGTCTTGTTTCAGCTGTTAATTGCAAATCCAAACCCCCCCATTTGATATTCGTTGTCACCCCTTTTGATTTATTTGTATATTTTTGATAATTTTTATTCCTATAACCACTTAGACCACGGTTAAACTTCATAATTGAATTTGAACATGTACTGCTCCCTGTGGGTTCGACCCCAACTCTTAGTTGGTTTTATACTAGTTATCGATCGTTTATACCTAGAATTGGATGAGGTGTACTTGAGACGTTAATCAAAATGCCACCGTTGCCGGAGAGTGGTGTTGTTTAGAATTCTATTATTGAAGTTGAATTGTGAGCTTTTTGGTTGTAGTTGAATCGACTTAAATTTTTTTGTGTTTGTGTTGTTTGTGTGGAACAGAGGAAGAGATGAGCGTGAACGGGAGTAATGGTAGCCAAGTGGGCCACCAACACGATATTGGAAATCTGAATGATGTGAATGACCCAATCCAATTTGGGGGTGTTGGTACAATACGCTACCTCCAGTTGAGGGAAATGTTGTCTTCCATGTTATTAGTACAATGCTACAACTCTTCTAAATGAATAGATTATATGGAGGGTTGGCCCACAAAGACCTCATGAGCATATTCGGAATTTCGTGGATGTTTGTGGTCTGTTCTCATTCAAGAACATATCACAAGAATCAGTACGTCTCAGGTTGTTCCCATTCTCTTTGATGGGTGAAGCGACTAAATGGTTGGCTGAATTACAAAGGTACTCTATCACCTCTTGGGATGAATTGAACTGACCGATCTTGAGTTTTACTTGAGGACAAGCAAAAATTTAAGTTGGGGGTGTTGATGAATCCGAGATTTCAACTCATTTAGGGCTTTGTTTTGATAGGTTTAGTGTCCTCAAATACCTAATTTATGCTCTAAAATGATGTTAAAGTGTTGATTTGCAGCATTTCAGGCTAAGGAGCAAGGAAAGGACACTACCGGGCAAAAAGGAGAAAACAGGCTGAAGAGGTGAAGAAAAGCGATCTTGATGATCGCCAAGACCACTCGGCGCCTTGCCAAGTGGCTCTTCTAGCTCGCCTAAAGTTCCAGCGTGCCAGCATGGGGAGAAAAACCAAGTTAGCGACAAAAATGGGCATTCGGTGAGTCGCCGATCAACTCCGCGATTGCCACCTTGATGGCCTAAAGTCACAGAACCCTGAGGACAACTGACCAATGCAAACCGGCGATGGATTGTACCAAATGGTAGATCACCCACTTGTTCGGCGAAGCCCTACTTATCTCGCCCAATGGATTTTCAGGACAAAAATCATCTGAACCGTAATAGTTGTTCGAGAGAATGCTATTGCACTTAAAGTCCAGCCTACCCACAATATTTCAGCAAATTATTGTTAAATTTCAATTACCCATATAGTGTAATTAGCTTATAAACGATCGCATCCCAAGAATTCCTCTTAATATTGTTGTTTCCCTATTTTTAGTCTTGTTTAAGCAATTAATTGCAAATCCAAACCCCCCCGCCCCATCTGACATTCGTTGTCACACCTTAAGATTTATTTGTGTATTTTCAATAATGTTTATTCCTATAATCGCTTAGACCATGTTTGCACTTCATAAGTGAATTTTAACATGTAGTGCTCCCTGTGGGTTCGACCCCAACTCTTAGTTGGTTTTATACTAGTTAACGATCGTTTACATCTAAAATTAGATAAGGTGTACTTGAGACGTTAATCAATGGCTAATCTAGTTGGTAATTGTTTTTATCTTTTTATGATGCTTAGCTAAAACCCCAATTCTTGGGGTGTGATCATATGATTATGGGCTGAATTAGGTTATGGGTATTGTTAATTACTGATTTAAATGCTTCATTGAAGTTGGTTTAATTGATAGCTGTGGTTTATTCTATGAACTGAAGTTGCAAATGCAATTCTTACTTAGAATTTTTGGCTTGCTTGAGAAAGAGGTTTTAGAATCAAAGTTTTTGATTGATGATTGTAGTTATTGGGTTGATATGGGTTTAGCTTGAAATAGTAAATCCTAAACTCAATTCTACCTATCTAGCTCTAGTGAGTAGATGAATTAAGGTTTTGGGTTGTTCTTATTTATATGCTTATTGAGGTTCAAAACAACTCACTTGAATCGTAATAGTTGTTCGAAAGAGAACTATTACACTTAACGTCTAGCCTACCCACTGATATTCAGCAATTCGTTAGTAATTTCAATTACCCATATAGTGAAATTAGCCTATAATCGATCACATCCCGAGAATTCCTCTCTATATTTTTATTTCCTTTATTTTCGTTTATGTTGTAGCTGATAATTGACAAACCAAACCTCCCATCTGACATTCGTTGTCAACCTCTTAGACTTATTTATATGTTTTCGATAATTAACATTCCTATAACTGATTAGACCACATTTGTACTTCATAATTGAATTTAAACATGTACCGCTCCATGTGGGTTGATCCCAACTCTTCATTGGGTTTTATATTAAATAACGATCGTCTACACCTAGAATTGGAAGAGGTGTAATTTGAGCGTAAATCAGCAACCACAACCATAACCTGCAGAAAAGATAAATAAGAAAATCTAAAGCGACTCAAATATGGGGAAAAAGTCATATTTTGTGACCAACTTCAAAAATCAATTTTGATCAATTCAGGAGGATTTTGACATTGATTTTTAGATATGTCATATTACTATGAGTCTAGTTTCTTCAGAAATAACACGCTCATCATATGAATGCTCCTACAGAAAGAAAAAGAAGTTTTGGCAAGATAGCTGTGAGAAGAACAGCCAGATTTGGGATCTAACTTCAAAATTTTATTCTTGTCAATCCAAAAGGTGTTGAATGTTTATTTTTGGATATGTCGCAGTACTACAAGTCTAGTTTCTTCCAATAAAAGACACTCACCATTTAGACGTTTCTAAACTAAGAAACAAATATTTTGGTGGGACTGCACAAAACTGAGAAAAGAACACACCAATTTTTAAATTCTTCAAAAACTATGTTTATGACCGATTCAAGACGATATTTTTCAATGATTTGTTGATGAATCATTTTCACATGAGATATTCTTATATAGAAGTTCTATGGATAATTCTCATTTCATGTAAATGGAAAGTTGTAGTAAAATTTGAATAAGCAAAATAAATCAATTCTTACCAATCTAAATGGAAGATGCTAACACTCAAAACGAAAGCAATAATGCTTAAGATTTCAAGAATCATTCTTGCATAATCAAGCAAAGGAAAGAAAATTTTGTATGATTATTAAATTAATAATTATTTCCCAGTTAAATATTTGCAAAAATATGCAATTCAAGTTGTGCTCTTATTTTATTCAAAGTTCAATTTTGGAGACTTGTGTGGCACTCTAAGTGTTGGTGTTGAAATTTGTATTCAAGTCACAAGTGGAAGTTTATTTGAACATAAAATTCATACAACTTTGTCATGTAGATTTGCCTATTCCTTTATCGAGAGTATTCAATATTGTCCCTCGGGTGGATTCAAATAATAGAAGTCCTTAGGAGCACATCGAAATGGAGTTGCACATTAATGTACCATGCAACTTGTTTCATTGCAAGAGACAGAGTCAAGCAAATGTCTTAAGAGTGATATTGTTGGATTCATATTACTTCAAGTCTTGCAATCAAGTGTCGGCAAACCTACTCTTCTTCAAGGCTTGAATTAGGGGCATCTATAGACACATACATCTTATTAGATTTAATTCATACAAATTTGAATTAAATTGATGTTTATTGGGGTAGAATGATTAATTTGAGCTTTACAATTAAATAAGTTCATTTTTATTAAATTCAAATTCAAGATCCATTGCACCTTGAAACCTAAATCCATGCCACGTGTCATGATGACTAGAAATCCAAGACCAACAAGATGATGCCACATGTCCAAATCATGATGTGGTTATCCCAGTAAAAATCAAGAACCAATCACAATCCCCCAACTGTCAAAATGACATCATTTGACCAATTAAGCAACCTTGTCCACCCCTACTACCATAAATAGGAGATAGACATGACATTCAACGATATTCTTAAAAATATTCTACAAAACACTTCAACAAGCGTTGGAGAAAGCTTCAACATCATCTACTTAGCTCTTTGAATGAGTGGTCAATGAATTTCTTTCCAGAGATCGACTTGAAACGACAAATTGCTTCCCAATAATTCTAGAGATCAAACACTAGCTCTTCGAAGGAGTGGTCAACAGAGTTCTTCCCGAAGATTGATTTGGAATGACGAATTGCTTCCCGATATTTCTGGAGATCAAACACATCTCAAGGAGGTCTACATCATCCTACATTTGATAAATATGCTACTAAAAGCCCTCAAATCATGGACAAATTAGGAGAGAATAATCAAGAGAACAACATAATTTTACTCACAAGATTCATTAATTAAAATCACAATTTTCTTTTATTTATTTTAATTGCAGTTAATTTTCAGTTCTACAAAAATCTATTGCGAACAAATATATTTATAACTAATATACATATAACTTATTCCACCTTCTATCCCACATAAATTATACAGAGATTTCCTCATAAATTATATAAGTATTAATTATATTGGTTTACAAAAGCGCAATCAAACACCGCATAAAATTAATACAGGAATAACCTTTATCAAACATTTAGAAATCTACCAACTAAACATTGTATAAAATGAATACATGAATAACTTTCATCATATTTCAAACCAAACATGATATAAAATTAATACATGGATAAAAAAACTATTCATATATTAGATGTAGTTTTATCCATCTACCAACCAACTTCACATGGTTAGCTTTATAGATAGATAGATTAATATTTGGTTAGTTTCTTAAGCATATTGTAAGTTACATGAATACCGTCCTTTTATAGTCTATATTCTACTTTTTCATGTAAAAAAATTAACCTTGCTCTCAGTTGGTGATTTATAGATGCATTCTACTGTGACTTGTTCATGATTGCAAGTTTATAAAGAAATAATTATTAATATGAATATTTTATCGTAATTTTTATATAAATAATATTGAGAATAAAATATAAAATATTGTTTTTTAATTGATATACTAAAAATGGAATTTTTTATTATGGTTGAGGCATACCAACTCATACTTGTATGAGGATTTGTGTGATTGACAAATGGACAATTTTGGGGGCCGCTTGTCAAGTTGTCAAAGACTCATTGTACTTTCTGACACTTGACTTAAATGCCCTTTTCTTCGTCTTTCTTGCTTCAGTCATTTGCTAAAGCTTTCCTTTTTTTCTTTATTCCTCTTCCAGCATATTTTTTTTTTTTTTAAAGATTTACATAAGTACTTATCTATTTTTTGCAATATTTTAGTATCTTATTTGATTGCTTATTTGAATTTTTATTTTATTGGTAAAGGTTCAATTCTCATATACTTATATTGTGTAATCTTTTTCACTATTTTCTCTATCTCAATTTTTTTTTAAAATATTTGTATAACATTATTTAAAATCTTTTCCCATTTAAAAATTTTAAATTTAGTGAATGAACTTTCAAGAAATTGATTAGACGATCTAATTAGTTTATCCGTTGTTCCTTTTCGATTAGTGAATTTCCAATGGATTTTTTTAGATTAATATATAAGTTTTGAGCTGGATAATTTTATATAAAATGTGATAAACCCATGTTGTAGATAATTAGAGGATGTGAGCCTAAAATATCGAAAATAATTATTTGAATGGTTATTTATATTTTGAAAATTGTCTATTAAAATCCTGTTTGTTTCTTTTTCTTTTTTTTTACGTTTATCGTACTTTAAAAAAATCATCTTTATGTCTCATATATTTTTCTAACATCTAGTTTTAGGATCCATTCAAACATAAAAATATTTATTTTTTTCGTAATAATATTTCAATTTATTTAAAATCAATGCTTGACCATCAAAATTTAAAAATAACTTTTTTTTTCAATTTGAAGTTATATTTAAAAACTTGAACATCTAATAAAGTACATTAAAAAAAAGAACATCATTTTAAATATTCTTCACAAAATATATAACCAACACAACTTCATCTTCAATGCCAACTCCATAAATTGCAACTAAAAAAATATATTTAGAATTTATGGCCAAATACCTAATAATAATAATAATAATAATAATAATCATCATCATCATCATCGTAACAGTCATATTTTCTATGCCAATAATATTTAAATATTTAATATTAATTTAATAATATGTGTTCCACTATTTTTTTTTATATAAATTCACTTGTATTTTATTAGAGGTTTATTTTATTAAATTAGTCTTATTAGTTATATTTTAAAATATTAAGTTGGAATGTTAATATCTTATGCATTTATATACATTCTGTTAGTTTTCTCTTTGGTTTATATGGTCTTTTAGTTTTGTAGTTTTTTACGTAGTATTTTCTTCTTGGTTTTTTATATTTATATTTTGATCTATATTTTTTATAGTTTCTTGTTTTATTTTTAAAATACCTATCCGTACAACCAAATTGGGGTGCTGTTTATTTTTGCAACATGCTAGGTTTTTTACTAATATATTTTCCATTGTTATCTCTTCTTTATGTTTTTCACATAGTTCTATAAACCATCGTTGTAAGAATTTTATTGTAGCTCCTAAAGTATCTGTTAACCCTGCTTCATTCCAACTTTTTATTATTTTTGAATTAAAAGGTTCTGGTAATTTTGTGAAATATAATTTTCTTATTTCTTTACTTTCTTCTGTGCTATATGTTCCTTTATAATAGT
>JAJOOO010003909.1:0-89550 GCA_029582685.1 Solanum piurae | reverse complement strand
GGAAGCTTGGAACTTGGAGCAAGAGTCTCTTCAATCTTGAGGAAGGTTTTGGATTAGGGTTCTTGAGAGAACTTGAGAGAAAATGTGTCTAAGTATGGGAGAGGTGTTTTGGGAAATGTTTTAGAGATGGGAATTGAACTAATGGTATCTAGGAAATAACATATGCCCTTTGAAAAAATGGTCCAACACTTAGAAAAAAAATGAGGCGGGTGAACAGTAAAAACGCTCACTGGAAATTGCCTTTCCTGCCGGACAGATTTTACGAAAATGGGCATAACTTCTTCGTCCGAACTCCGAATGAGGTGAAACGAAGTGCGTTAGGTAGCTAACTCAAAGGGATTTCCATGGATATGTTATTGGCCATCCAATAATTTGTGTGATAGGATATATGACCCTCCAAAGTAGACCCTCGAAAAAGGCTTCACTTGGAATTTCGGATTTTGATACGGTTGCTCTAAAATTTGGGTTAGACCCATTTCCCACTCAATTTAACCCCCTAAACAAGAATATGAAGTCGGATTTTAGTAAAACGAAACAGATTTTTTTATATAGCTTAACAAGTTTCCGGTAACTTCCGAAGCACATTTTTAAGAACTTTTTGGGTCATTTCAGAGAAGACTTGAAGATTTGGTGAGTCTTCATAGCTTCGAGGAAAAACCCACTATGTTCCTTTTATGTCGTTTCTTATGTTTTAGACTTTGTATGGGCTGCATCCCAAGACTTTTATTCATGTTATTCGTAGATGGATTGAGACAAAGACTTAGTAAAGACTTCCGCTTGCTTATCAAAATGTTTTAGATTGTTTGAAAGAAAGTTTTAAATTTTCCCTACTTTTCTATGATCTTATGTTATGATGATTCTAAGGGCTTGTATGAGACCCCTTCGGGGTCAAGTACGCCATGTTACGTCTAGGGGTACCTCTTGGTCGTGACAAGGGTAGTGATGGCAGACATCTAGGCATTTCTAGATATTTACAGAGTGTTCAAGATTCACCAGTTTGAATGGATGAACAATGATCCTAGGGAATACACCGGCCACCTACCTCGAGAGTTCTATGCTATCTACGTTACCACTCTAATGAACATTGCTGCGAAAACTGAAACAACAAAGAGAGCATAGAAGGCACTTGCAGCCACATTGGATCCTTTAGATACAATCATTGTGAGGGGAAGGATCGTGAATATCTCCGAGGAAACAATCAATAGGATGCTACATGGCCCAGATTATACAACGCCAACTTTTGTAGGACTATTTAAGGGCAAACACTATGCTATCACAAGTGAATCGGAGATGGAGGATCCTATTTCGCGTGAGCATATAATGCGTTGGATTGCAGGTTACATTACCCCAGAAAGAGAAGCGGTAGCATGGATGTCTGATCCACATGTGCCGATTACAAAGGCGTTCCTCACCTTTCTAGCCAAGGTCTGGTAGTCAATAGTTCAAGCACAGCTGCCACCCACAACAAATGATAATACACTTTCTCCATCATTATCATCATTGGTCACCTACCTCATGGATGGTTACCTTGTGAATGAGGGTCGGATCATCGCTCCAAATATGTGAGATAGAGCGCTGAATGAGCGAGCAGGTTTGCCGTTTCCCTTTTTGGTAGGGTAACTTTGTTTGCAGGCAAACATTCCTCCAATAAGTTGGTGGATAAATCAGTTAAGGCATCCAAGATAAATGTAGCTTCCAAAATCCAGGATGTCAACAATCCTCTTTTTGGGAGAAAATTAAGAGCGGTGGGACCATTAGCGGTAGTACCTCATATACCAGTAGTCATCCCACAGGTTGTAGGCCAAACTGAGCAAGGTGAGTCGTCATAGCCAGCTGCAGGGGCACCATCATCACCACTAGCTTCAACCCCCATGCTATAAGTACTTATATCACTTTTCCAACTGCTCTCCTAGAAAAGTTGGTTGCAGATCAGCAATAGACCAAGACTTTGGTCGACCAAATTGTCAACCGAATGCCCCAACTCATAGAGCGTGATGTGTTAAATGCGGAGAAGAGCGTAAAGATGAAATGCAGAAGGAGCTTGCTATTTTAAAAACTTGATGGGTGGCTTGGAGGCCCTTGTCCAAACGCAGTTACAAGCTGTCGATTTAAGCAAGACTGAAGAGTTCAAGCAACAGTCGGCCGAGATGCGAGCTCAAGTTGCTAAACTGGCTGGGAAGCTGGTACATGTCCCTACTTCGGTCATGCCAGAGTCATTGTTGAAGATATTCAGTGAGCAACCTACCACTCAGTCCCTTGACGATCTCTAGGGGGAACTCCCTACAAGCAAATCAGCCAAGAGAAAGAAACAAGGCGACAAATATGGTGAGGAGCTATCAGCTAACCTATCCAAAGAGGAAATAAGATGAGAAAAAAAAGCCCACATGGAATCGAAGAAGGAAGCTAGAGAAAAAGAGCACTGGCGCAACAACAACGAGATGCAGTGTTAGCTGGCGCTTCTGGTAGCGGAGCACCTGTTCTAGTGAGTGGTAGACAACCTGATCATGTGCTGGTTTCTGAGAGTGCACCCATTGATAAGGTTGTTGATGCTGATCCAGATACTGGCGCCTAGAGCATCGTAGGTATGACCCTTCCTCATAGCCCTGTTTTGTTGTTCTTCATTGACTTTGAGGGCATATTTTTTTTGTTTGGGGTGGTGGTTGTGGTGAGCAACTGTTAGAATGAATGGAGGTTGACTCTGTGTTTGTCTGAAATATTGTGATTAGTATGTTTGTGTTTCTGATGGAATTTTGAAGTGTGTATGTTGGGCTGTGCATCAACTACTTTTTTTGTAAGAACTGAGGACCTTAATCTAAAATTTGATTGCTAGGATCTTTAGATAACATCTTAGATACTTTTATGTTGAACATTTCTAGTTTGATGAATAAATTAGTGAACCAAGAAACTGGAAAAGGTAGTCCTGTGTCATGTGTGTGTGAGGTTTGCTCGAAGTCTAATGCTAACAACAGAAACTAGAACTTCCCTGAGTAGTCTTGCTTAAATCTGAGAATAACCGGATAGGAAAGAATCAGTAGGCCCTTTTTGCTAAGCCATTAAAAAGCCAAAAATAAAACAACCAAATAAAAAGCTTATCACTTGAACCCGATTTGAGCCTGAAAATCAGTTTTTGTTCTTACCCATTAAATATCATATCCTTGGATCTCCGAAGATACGATGTCACAACTCAGGCGAAAAGCCTAAGTTGATGGTGATTGCAACTCGAGCAGAAAAAAGAAGTGAAAAATAAGGTTCAACCAGTTAGCTTAAAGCACAAAAATAAAAAACAAATAAAAAAAATATAAACAAAAAAACAAAAATGAAAAAGAAAAAGACAAAAAAATGGCTGCTGGGATGTACTAAATGAAAAAAAGAGAGGGAATCATTCAGAAAGGATTGTGTGCAAACAAAACTTTGGAGAACCAAGGGATTAGTCACTCACAAACCCAAATATCTATTCCCTAGCCTGAGCCTAAGTTACAAGCCAATAAAGTCCTACAGTGATCCTATACAGGGTGTTTGAAACATAAAGCGTAGAAAGCAAGGGCAAGCCTATGGTATTTTGTTGTTAGTGTTAGAAGTTCTTTGAGAGTGAGAACGTAGAATTTAGTCCTAATTATCATTAGTGAGGGACTTCTTTGGTGTGAGGACACCGTGATTGCATTTGATAGTAGATTGTGTTAGGTGATAGTATTAATGCATAAGCATGGTTGGTGTGAGTAATGGGATGTCATATATTGATCCTTCCATGTTAGATTAATGGTTTTGGATACAATTTGTTATTGAGATGGGTGCTGCACAGTGTTAAAAGAGTTTGAATGAGTGACTGCTGAATGCATTATTTTCTTCTCATCACTTGAGGACAAGTAATGGTTCTAGTTGAGGGTGTTGATGTGCCGCAAAATCTTGGCACATTTGATGCTTGAAAACTAAGAATTAGTACTAAAATCAAAGGTAGTTATATGGATATGATGTGTTTGGTAGTGTTTGTACAGGTAAAACAAGTAGTCGTGAAAGAGAAAAGAAAAGAACAAAAAATGCTAGCTAGAATATAAGTAGCTGATAACCCAAGTGAATATTACGGATGCCTATACGGGCCCGTAAAGATCAAGAGAAATCGTGACATGGTCCGTGAAGTTGATCCAGTGGCCAGGAGTTAAGGAGTGAAAATGGGATTTGACTAAGTGAAGACAATGGACACCCAGATGGACCGTGGTCTCTATAATGGTCCATGGTGTTGTCCGTGATGCAATTTCCAGTGTGCAAGCATTGAAGACCCAAGCTTAGGGAATTCTAAGTGAAGACCACGGACACCCAGACGGACCGTGGTCTCTATAATAGTCCGTGGTGTTGTCTGTGATGCAATTTGCAGTGTCCAAGCATTGAAGACCCAAATTTGGGGAATTCTAAGTGAAGATCACGAAGGGCTTCACGGTCCGTAAAGCCCTTGACGGATCGTGGTGGCGTCCGTGAAGTGCCCGACAGTTCAGTCCTACTTCGAGTAGGACTCTTTTTTTAAAACACTTTATTTAAATTAATTAGGTCATTTTTACTTTTTATCTCATCTTTTCTAGAACGAAGAATATAGTTTCAAATATTCTTAGCTTTTGGTTTTCGACATTGACATCGAATAAAGATTGAAAGTTGGATTTTTGATTCTTGAATTATCAAAGTGCTTATCAATTTGCTTATTTTTGTAACTATTTTCTCATCATGTTTTCATTTTATATTTCTGTATGTTTACGTGAAATCATGAGTGACTAAATACCACAACTGGGATTGTGGTATCTATGACGTAAATCTAAGTGTAATTTCGTAAAATGAGTGAAAGGCGATTTACATTTGCAAAATATAATTTAGCTTTCGTTATTCATCTATTCTAATGAATGAACGCATTAGAGTGAGACTCTATCTGTCATTTGTTCGAGAGAAAAATGATAGTTAGGAAAAAGCTAAATTAACCTGAAGAAATAGAGTCAAAGTTTGAGTTCGAGAGAAGGGAACTTTAATACTATTGTAAGCGAGGGTAAAACTTGTAACACTATGGGACCGAGAGGACTTGAGTGAAAATTATCTGATTAAACTGAGAAGTATCATATATATTCAGCTCGCCTGTATTTTGTAGAGATAAATTGCCTGAAACTCAACTATGGAAGAAAATTAGATGCAACGTTATGGGGAACACAATCCTAGCTTCATTTAATTTTCGAAATAACTATAGAATTGATATTCTGTTAATTGTTAAATAAGATCTTAGTTAACAACCTTGATTACTAGAGCTTTATAGATAAACCCATTTTACTTTCCGTAACTGTTTCTTTAGGAAATAATAACGACATTTGAGTAAACGCGATAGTGAAATCATTTATGTAATGAAATTCTCTGTGGGATCGACCTCAACTCACGTTGAGTTCTATAAATTGACTTCGACCGTTTATACCTCTTAATTGAGGTGTAAGTTTGGACGTATCACATACTAGTCACAATATCTGGTGAATTCTCTTGTTCTTGACGACCGGTGATAGCATACAGACGATTTGCTCCTCCGCCTATCCCTGAAGTAGCTATTCTAGGTGCAGCTCTGTCCGGCGGAGCCGCTGAAGAAGATTGGGCTCTATTGCCCCCATTGCTATCTCTATGCCTGTTCTTAGGGCATTCTCTCATGAAGTGACTTGTCTAACCACACTTGAAACAATCAGTGGATCCATCGTGACACACTCTTGGGTGGTTCCTACCACACTTAGTACATGCAGGAGTAGAATTACCTCCTTGCGCCACACTACCTTGAGATTGTGCAGGTCTAGCTTTGATGTTCTGAGAATTTTTGTTCTTGAGCTCACCCTGTTCCTTAGTGTAGGTGCACTAGTAGATTATGGAGCATGTCTAGTTGGCTTTTGTTGAAAAGATGACCGGTTCGCATTGCCCTTCTGCTGCCCGGACTCATTTCCTGTTGTCTTTGTTTTCCTGTTCGGGAACTCTTCTCCACCTCTCAGCTTATCTTCCTCAACTTGTTGCACATGGATCATCTTGCTATGTCCATGTCCCCTATCAACATCGCAACCTTACCTTTCTTGCTTGACAAACGAGATAACCCAGACACAAACAAGCCCTTCCTGCTCCTCATATCAGGAACCATCTCACGAGCATAGCGGGACAGTTGAGTGAACTTGAGGCTATACTCATGCACACTCATGGATTCTTGTTTCAAGTTAAGGAATTTTCTTACCTTTGCCTCCCTCATTTCATAGGGAAATGAAACGCCCCAAGAAGGCTTCTTCGAACATAGCCCATCTCACAATTGGTGCACCCTCAGCTCTACGCTTCTTCCATTGGTCGTACAAAACTCTAGCAACACCATTCAGTTGGTATGAACATAGTTCCACACGCTCATTATCTGCAACATGCATCACCTCAAAGACTTTCTGCAACTCTTCCACAAAGTTTTACGGATCCTCAGTGACACATGAACTGGTTAAGTCTGAAGGATTCATCCTTAAGATTTCACACATCTCGTATGTATCAACCATGCCCAGTTGAACCGCTCTTTGTTGACTAGTTTGATTGGCCACAACATGACTCAACATCTGGATAGCATCCCAGAACTCATTATTAGTGACCTCTTCTTGGGGTTGCACTTCTGGTGCATTGGGAACCCCTTGATCCTGGGATCAACATTTCTCCTAGCAGGACAACTTCAGAAGGCTCTTTGTGGAGGCATGATCTGAAAGATACGTGCAAGCATGAATTAGAAATAAACTTTATAGAGTTGAACTGTATCCCACAAAAAGAGTATGAAAGAAGTGAGATAGTTCCTAAATGTCGCAGCCTCCAAATATAGTTGTGGCACGCTTAACAATGATAACCACGAATCTACAGACACGACTTCAAAAATACCCTAGAACTGTTGAACTCTATGCTATGATACCAAGTTTTTCACACCCCGAGCCTACACCCTGGACGTGGCCGACACTCGAGTACCATTGGTGGTTCCTAAGCAAACCCTTGGCCTGGCTTAATACTCAGCGAAAGATTTACTCATAAATATAAGAACTAAAGAGTAACTCAACTCATAACAAAATTCTTTAACTCAAGTCTCAAGATGATTAACTTAGAACATTAAAAATATTCAAACTGGCCATAAGGGGAAACTCAAGTCTTAAATATTAAAAAAATGAAAATAGAAAAGACTTCTCAACTACTACTGTCTGTGAAGCCTCTAATACTACGATGGATATCGGGATAAGAACCCCAATTATTCTAACAAAACTCAAATAATAGAAATAAACGAGGGATCCTTAGGAAGCAAGAAGGTTCACTAAACAACTCTGGGACTGCAAGTGGTATCGACGAAACACCTATTGATGACCTTGATCTCCAGTATCTGCATCATGAAACGCTGCAAAAAAAATGACATCACTACATTCAATGTACGAGCATGTAAGGGGTACACTGAACATAACATAAACACGTGAACTTGGAAAGAATGAAACATACTCACCTCATCTCCACTCAACTCAACCTCAACTCATGTATATACTCAACTCAATACAATATAAAAAAAATAATGATTCAGTTTATATAAAGCCTTTAAAATAGTATATAACAAGTAAATGTATTTAAAAATACAATAATAACTTTTATTTGGGAGATTCTCTAACCTACAACCATCACTATGAGCTATGTGATGATACAACATCTCACCCACGCTGCCAAAACTGTCCTATAACTTGTCGGAGTATAAGACATCCTCAACTAAGTGGATCCACTAAGTTATGCTTAAAAACCAATAAGGAATCATCTAAAAAGTATGACCCTTTACCCATGTAGGCATACATGGTTTATGAGGACTCTGAGTTGTCTGAACTCGTCCCTATATCGGTGCTTAATACTACTCCCAATAATAGATTCATGCTCATATGTTTAAAAACATATCATCATCCTCAAACTTTGAGTTTATTACTCAAAAGGTTCTCTTAAAAGAGATCGTGCTCAAAACTTTTCATGACCTCATTTGGAAATCAAAGTTTTTTCTCATTTTAAATATAAAAACATTTACTATTGGGATTACTTAGTTCTCATATATTCATTTTGAAAAAATGAAACTCAACTCTCCTCATCCTCATACTCAAGTACTCAAGTCTTTAAACAAGTATAAAACGTTTGTAAAAGACTTCTCAAAATGACTCGAAAGAACTCCATCAAACTATACTTTTAACTCTATCTTGAATTTGAATTATAAATTAAAGATTTATGATTTATGATATGAAGGATCTCGTGATTATTAAATGGGGTTAGATAATTGATGATAAAAAAATGAGCAAAGATAGAGATTGGGAGCAAAGGCGCGATGTGGAGAAGAACTAAAATATTTAGTCGCGAAATAATTTTTGAAACAGTGGAGTCCGCATTTGCTCCTCGACGTGGAGAGGGATGGAATTTTCTGGGGACTGGATTTTACAGCAAGTCCGCGATGTGGACCTAGGTGCTTATTTTTTCCTAATCTTTTCTTCCTCTTCTGAACTCGATTCAACTCATACCCACTGAAATTCTAACGTCAGAACTCTCAAATTCTTATAACCCAGAACAATCTCAGCAAAACCCACACAAGAACTATCAAATTACTCAACTCATTCGCAAACCCTAGCCTCAATTTACTCAAAACAACACTCCATTACCAATTAAATTCAAGAACCTTTCAAGAAATCAACAATTCAACATCAAGAATGAATTCATGGGTAAAAGATTGCATGATTGGCGTGAGGGCGAACAAACCCAACACTATGGAAGCTTACATACCTTTTGGTGAAACAAATCCTCGATTCGCAAGAAAACTTGGCAAACGCTTGAACCTCTCCTTGTTTCCTCCTCCTGAACTCCTCCTTGTTTCTTCCTCTTGGACTCCTCTCAAAACCCTAAGCGTGATTTTGAATTGTGAAAATTGATTTCAATCATTTTAGACCGCTAAAATATTACGAAAAACGTTTAAAGCTTATGGGATAAGGAACACACCAAAATACCCCTCATTAATTTGGGTAAATTTCCTTAATTGGAAAGACTGAACTCAGAATTTAGCAAACTTGGTGATGTTGGAAAGAGGATTCAAAGATATTTCATTTGATATGTTTTAGGTCATCTAACTCATCATGTACTGAAAGTTATGGTTGTTTGAAGTTGACCCCAAACTCACAACTTAAGCATAATTTGGAAATTTTTTAAATTGTCTCTTTCCAATTTAGTTCTTTCTAAAAGTAGCTCTTTCTAAGACCGAGGTGTTACAACTATTGAACCAAAATAAAAAACTTGAATAACCTATTTAAAGTAGAAAAAATAGGATTAAAAATAAACAATGTTGCAAAAATACCGTGTGACCCAACAGTGGAAAACGTGAACTTTTTCCTCCCTTCAAAACCTAACTATATTTTTGACGTAACACAACTTTTTCTTTATATATTTATGCAAAAAGAATAAAAAAAAATTCTTCATATAGAAAAATTACTAAGGCCATAATCTCTCTATAATTCTTGAAAAAGTAAGTTTTAAAAATTTTAGTATTTAAAAAATTAAATTAATAAAAAATAATAATTGAAAAATAAAGTCTTAAATCCCCCATCCATTATCGGATTGTCCTAGACCATACGTGACTCATATTTCATCCAAGTCTGGCCTAGGCGAGAAATTTCCAAGTCACTACTTAGATGTTTCCTGGCCAAAATTCCTTCCCTATTGGTTTTTCCATAACGACGGGAACATGTCATTACAATTGATACCAATTTACCCATCACTCATCCCCGAGTGACAAACTAGGAGAACTGGCTAAGGCAAGAATAGAGTAGTAACTGAATCATCGAATAACAGGGGATACTTGTCTTGCATGTCCTTCTCATTTTCCCAAGTAGCTTCTTCAACTGGACAATGCTTCCATTGAACTTTCACAAACTTTATCTCCTTGGTCGTCAACTTCTAGACATCGCGATCAAGAATCGCAACAAAATTGAGTCCCACTTTATGATGTAATCTCCGTCCCTATGATACTTCTTCAACATGGACACATGAAACACTGGATGGACTCCAGATAGACTAGGCGGTAAAGCCAACCTAAAAGCCACAGGCCCTACACAGTTAAGAATCTCAAATGGCCCGATGTATCGAGCACTAAGCTTGCCCTTCTTGCCGAACCTCATCACACCCTTTATAGGTGACACTTTATAAAAGAACTTGTTCACCTTCCTGAAATGTCATGTCTCTTACCTTACGGTCTTATACTTTTTCTATCGGCTCTGGATGCTAGAAGCTTCGCTTGGATGCTTCTCACCTTATCCTGAACATCTTTAACAAAATAAACCCCAAAGGTTTCACATCTCCAGCCTCAAACCACCCTATGGGTCATCTACATCCCCTTCCATAAAGTGCCTCTAACGGTGCCATGTCAATGCTGGAATGGTAACTGTTATTACATGAGAACTCACACAAAGGTAGGAACTTATCCCAATGCCCTCCAAAGTCAATCACACATTCCCTCAACATGTCCTCTAACACTTGAATAGTTCTCTTTGACTGCCCATTTTTCTGTGGATGGAAGACTGTGCTAAAAGTGAGTTGAGTGCCCAACTCCTCGTGCAATTTTCCCCAAATTTGGATGTGAACTGCGTACCACGGTCCGAGATGATGGAAAGGGACACCCCATGCAGCCTCACTATCTCCTTCACATAAACCTTAGCCAACTGTTGAGCGTTATAGTCTACTCTGACGGGAATGAAGGGGGCTGACTTAGTTAGTCTGTCAACCACCACCCAAATGGAGTCAAACTTCCCCAAGGTCTTGGGAAGACCAACCATGAAATACATAGCTATCCTTTCCCACTTCCATTCAGGAATCGATATTTGCTGAAGCAAACCTGCAGGCCTTTGGTGCTCATACTTTACCTTCTGATAGATTTGGCACTTAGCCACAAACTCATCTATCTCTTTCTTCATGCCAGGCCACCAATAAAGTTGTTCCAAATCTCGGTACATCTTGGTCACACCCGGATGAATGGAATACCGCGAACCATGGGATTCAGTCAACATCTTCTGAATCAAATCATCCACTCGGGGAACACTAATTCTTCCCCTAAAACTGAGAACACCACCCGCATAAAGAGCCGCACCTTGTGCCTTGTCAAACACTATCTTCTTTCTGAGCTCATTCAAACTCTCATCCTCAAACTGCTTGGCCTTGATCTCCTCAATGAATGTGGGACTAACCTCACTACTAGCTAACACCCCACATTTCTCTGAGATACCCAACTACAGAAACTTAGACTCCAAGGTTTGAATCTCCTTTGCCAAAGGTCACTTAGACATACCCAAGAAATCTAGACTACCCATACTCACTGTCTTCCAGCTTATTGCGTCTGCCACCACATTAGCCTTACCTATATGATACTTGATGGTAACATCATAATCCTTGAGTAATTCCATCCACCTTCGCTG
Organism: Solanum piurae; assembly: GCA_029582685.1. Taxonomy (NCBI): domain Eukaryota; kingdom Viridiplantae; phylum Streptophyta; class Magnoliopsida; order Solanales; family Solanaceae; genus Solanum; species Solanum piurae. The sequence goes on along the minus strand of JAJOOO010003909.1, from coordinate 78,082 downwards.
TCTAAGATTCAGGTCCTTCTGGATGAATACATGTTGTAGACTACGATGATTAGTAAACACCTAATACTTGACACAATAAAGGTAGTGACACCAGATCTTGAGAGCAAACACTACCGCTGCCAACTCCAAGGCATACGTCGGGTAGTTTTTCTCATTAACCTTCAACTGCCGTGATGCATAAGCTACGACATTCTTATCCTGCATCAACACAGTACCCAAACCCGAATGTGAAGCATCACAATAAACAATGAAATCTTTACCTTCCACTGGCAGTGCCTGAATGGGCGTTGTGGTCAAAAGAGTCTTGAGCCTTTGGAAGCTCTCTTCACACTTGTCAGTCCACTTGAAATAAACCTCATTTTGGGTCAGCCTTATCAAATGCGTGGTGATAGAAGAAAATATTTTCACAAACCATCGGTAGAATCTAGCAAGCCCCACTCCTAACTTCAGTAACAGAGCTAGGCCAGACCCAGTTCTTGACCACTTCGATCTTTTGCGGGTCTACCATTACACCTTCCCTTTAAACCACATGCCCAAAAAGGCAACTGAAGTCAACCAGAACTCACACTTAGAAAATTTTGCGTACAACTTCTATTTTCCAAGGACACCCAAAACAATACGAAGATGATCGACGTGCTCTTCCTTACTCTTCGTATAAACCAAAATGTCATCAATAAAGACGATAACAAAAGAATCCAAGCACACCATTCATAAAACTCATGAAGGTTACATGCGCATTGGTCAACCCAAATGACATCACTAAGAACTCAAAGTGCCCATAGCAGGTCATGAATGTTGTTTTGGGTACATCCTCATGCCTAATCTTTAAATGATGGTAACCAGATCTTAGGTCAATTTTAGAGAAAATGGATGCACCCTACAACTGGTCAATGAGATCATCTATCTGAGGCAACATATACTTATTTCGAATGGTGACCCTTTTCGACTGTCGGTAGTCTATGCACATCCTCATACTACCATCCTTCTTCTTAACAAACAAGATAGGAGCACCCAATATGGAAGCACTAGGATGGATGAAACCTTTATCAAGAAGCTCATGGATTTGAGCTTTAAGCTCCCTCAATTTTTCCTGAACCATGCGATAAGGAGGAATGGAGACGAGGTGAGTGTCAGGCTCCAAGTCAATGCAAAAATCTATAACCCTATTCGGAGGCAAGCTAGGAAAATTGGTAGGAGACACTTCCTTGAATTCAAGCATTACAGGAATAGACTCAATAGAAGGAGACTCGACTTCAATATCCCAAATATGTGTCAAATATGCCAAACACCCCAGCCCTACGAGTTCCCAATCCCAAATGAAAGATATGATCTTAGCTGGCTTAGGCTTGTACACCCCTTCCCACTCAAACCTTTCCCTACTCGGGATCTCTAGAGTTACCGACTTAGCATTACAATTAAGCACAACATAAAAGGGGGACAACCAAGTCATGCCTAAGATTATATCAAAGTAATTCATATACAAAAGAACCAAATCATCCCAAGTCTGAAAACCAATAAATAAGACAGGACAAACATAATATACGTGGGTGACTATGAAAAACTCTCCAACTGGGGTAAAAAACATGGTTGGAGGCATCAACCATATCACAGACTGCATCAAATCCCAATGAAAACTGAACTTACACATATGAATAAGTAGAACCCGGATCAAACAAAATAGTATCCATCAGGTCACAGACAAAATAGTACCTGTGACCACTGCATTAGACGCCTCAGCCTCGGTCTTGCTAAAAAAGGCATAAAACTGAGTCCTGTCATCTTGACGAGCAACCTCCTTGCACTGGTCCTCTACCTATATTACTATTTATCCAGCCTCCATGGCCTCGTTGATTCCTTCCTGCCCACCTTGTGGATGTCCTCTGCCTTTACTACCGCTTCCCGCTGGTACCACTACTCTGGTCTGCTACTCCACGAGGTCAGAGATGCGCGGATGGGGACAATCTCTCCTCATATGCACAAGTTCTCCATAATTGTAACAACTGCGATAAGAAAATGACCTTCTGCAAGACGAAGGTGCGACTCCCTGACTATCCTGAATAGGAATCTACTGTGGAGTTCCCGATTAACCACCTGTAGAAGCGGGCATGCCTGACTGAATTGGCTGGACTGCAGATTTCGGCCTACCTAAACATCTGGAGTAGGAGCGATGAAAGTTACTTGTGTTCTTGGGCTTCATAGCCAAAGCCTTGGCCTGCCCGTCACGTCGAACCCCTTCCACTTTCTTCACAAAGTCGGTCACCTCATGTCACGACCCAGGAGTACCCCCTAGACGTAACACGACGTATAAGACTTCGAAGAGCCCCATAAAAGCCTCTTAGCATATCATAACATAAGAACATAGGAAATAGTGCACAAATTTAAAACTTTTCTTTACAATTGAAGTCTTTTATAAAAAAAACAATCAAAGGTCTACAACACTATGTCTTAAACCATCTATAATTCTTGAATATATCTTAGGGACGCAGCCCTTACAAAAGCTCTAGACATAATATGAAAGACTTAAAAAAACATAATGGTCAAGCCCTTGAATACTATGAGGACTTACCAAACTTCTTCTACTTGATCTACTATGATCCTATCCACGAGGATGGAAGTCGATATCGCCAAACCCTACACTTTGTGAAGAAAGTAAAAGAAATATGGGTTAGCACAAATATGCACGAAGTATGATAGCCATGCATTAAAACCTTTGAAAACATGATAAAAAGGGACATTTTTGTTGAATGCATGCACTTGCTAATTTAAACCATCATCTAGAAAGTAGTGTGAAAACACGTCATAAGCATAAAAGACATCATGATAAGAAATAGACAATAACATAGTAGCCAACAATCACAACTAGTGAGCATAAGAAATACTATTAGGACATATACATAGTCAATAGAATCTAGATTTAGCATGACATTAGAGAAACACTTCATGAGCCACCTCAAGGAAAGCTTGTGCAATGTATGGATAAGATCCCATAATCCTACCTATTACTAAGAAAGTCACTTTAGATACTCATTCATGTTTACCATCTTTTTATCTCATTTTTAGCCCATTTCTCATACACAACGAAACATTCACTCTTAGTCAACCATATCAAGGAAAGCAACTCATGGCAACAATGCAAGTTAGCATACAACATTACAAGAAGCCACAACATCAAATGCAATTACCATTTAATCACAAACACATTCATTACATGTGTCATCTTGACAAAAGATGAACCTACCATAACCAATCTCAAAGCCTAGTTGTGCAATGCATGGATGAAGTCCCATACCCCCACCCACACTAAGTAGTACTCCTTGAATAGCCATAGTTCATCCTAGACTTGACATTGTGGGAATTAGCTTTAACCAGCATAGACCATGTGAGCTTGCATGGAATCCGATGTATGCCCCACACCTAAAAGGGGTGTCCTAATTGCCTAAGGTAGAACTAAAATGTATTAGTTTGGAGATGGATCCAATGGCTAAATGACCTATGGGGGCACGTAGTTTATGGGATAAGGAGATTGCTTCTAGAAACCCAACCTTACTTAATGGGAAGGTTTCCATCTCATGAGATTAACTTTAGAAAGCAAGCCTTTTTCATTGAGGGGAGAGGCTCTATCTTACTTTCAATATCCTCTCGGTGCTAAGCATAATTCCTATGTCTCAAACCATCTATAACTCTTGAATACATCTTAGGGACGCAACCTTTACAAAAGCTCTAGGCATAAAATGAAAGACTTCAGAAAACATAATGGTCAAGCCCTCGAATTCTATGAGGACTTACCAAACTTCTTCTTCTTGATCTACTATGATCCTAGCCACGAGGATGTAAGTCGATATCGCCAAACCCTACATATTGTGAAGAATGTAGAAGAAATATGGGTTAGCACAAATATGCACTAAGTATGATAGTCATGCATAAAAACCTTTGAAAACATGCTAAAAAGGGACATTTTTGTTGAATGCATGCACTTGTTAATTTAAACCATCATCTAGAAAATAGTGTGAAAACACAAGTCATAAGGATAAAACACGTCATGATAAGACATAGACAATAACATGGTAGCCAACAATCACAACTAGTGAGCATAAGAAATACTATTAGGACATATACATAGTCAATACAATCTAGATTTAGCATGACGTGAGATAAACACTTCATGAGCCACCTCAAGGCAAGCTTGTGCAATATATGGATAATATCCCATAATCCTATTCATTACTAATCAAGTCACTTTAGATCCTCATTCATGTTTACCATCTTTTTATCTCAGTTTTAGCCCATTTCTCATAGACAAGGAAACATTCACTCTTAGTCAACCATATCAAGGAAAGCAACTCATGGCAAAAATGCAAGTTAGCATACAACATTACAAGTAGCCTTAACATCAAATGGAATTACCATTTAGTCATAAGCACATTCATTACATGAGTAATCTTGACAAAAGAGGAACCTACCATAACCAATCTCAAATCCTAGTTGTGCAATGCATGGATGAAGTCTCATACCCCCACCCACACTAAGTAGTACTCCTTGAATAGCCATAGTTCATCCTAGACTTGACATTGTGGGAATTAGCTTTAACCGACATAGACCATGTGAGCTTTCATGAAATCTGATGTATGCCCCACACCTAAAAGGGGTGTCCTACTTGCCTAAGGTAGAACTAAAATATATTAGCTTGGAGATGGATCCAATGGCTAAATGACCTACGGGGGCACGTAGTTTATGGGATAAGGAGATTGCTTCTAGAAACCCAACCTTAGTTAATGAGGGAGCTTCCATCTCATGAGATTAACTTTAGAAACCCAAACTTTTTCATTGACGGGAGAGCCTCTATCTCACTTTCAATATCCTCTCGGTGCTAAGCAAAATTCCCATGAAGTATTTGTTGAATCCTAACTTATATCATTTGGAAAGCTCATTAGATCGTGCGTGAGGATATACTTTCAGTCCATGGCTTTATGTTAGATTCAATTAGGTGAGAACTAACTTTCAACCTAGAATCTTCAATATGTGAGGAAAACTTTCACATAATATTCATTATGTGCTTATGAGAATGAACTTTCAATCAATACAATAATATCATCATAATCATGGAATAATCATGTATAAGTGTGTATGTGAGAATGACTTTCAACAACACAATAATTTAGATTATAATCATGCTCATAAAGTATACACATAAATCCACAATTAGGCATAAGTCTCATGTGTTACCCCTCTTGGATCAAGGATCACATTCAACCAAACAAATTTAGGGTTACTACAATAAACATGGAAGACAACATGATTCAAATAACTCAACTAATACAACATAATCTCATAGTATTCATCTCACTACAATTCACCCACATCACAAAGTCACAAATTGAGGACATGGGGGTTCATGAGTTCTGGGAGAAAATTCAACATCAAAACCATAGAAAATCCTTTATTAATACATAATTCAAGTAATCAATTCATTATATTCATGATACTATAACATTTTACTAATATAAATCAATACCCACACTTTAAAATCCTATTTGAGAAGTTAGTGAAATTCATGGATTCATGGGAGAATTTATCATAAAACCATCATAAAACAACAATTAAATCATAATATAAGATAAATAAATCATTGAAAACGTTGTTAGAAAGAATCCATGACTTGGAGTTAAAACCCTAGGTTTTGGATACTTTTCTATTTTGAAATTGAGAGTTTGAGGACTCCATGAAAGAAAGCATTCCATGAATCTAGACTACAATACCTTAGGTAAAGAAATCCAACCAAAATCGTGTTAAAAAGGCTCCTTCGTCAAGCCCTAACTTGATCTTCTTCTTCTTCTATTGAGTTTTTGGGAGAAGATTTTGGGGGTAAAGTTGGTTGTGGATTTGGGGTCTTGGGAATTATGAGGTGTAGTACTTAAATAAGTTTATTAAAACAATATAAAACGACCCCACATTAAACTATTTAAATTAGGAATCACCAAAAACCACTTACCTTGGCCGAATTTGAGGCAGCCTACAAGCATGACCTACTACCTGGCCCCACGGACCGTGGGTGGGTCTACGGGGCATGCTGCAGGTTCGTGGTTCATGGCCTGCAGCTCCTCATCATGGCCCTTGACCCACGACCAGGTCCCATGAGGTTTGGATGGACCTACGCCTAGTAGGTCCCATCCGTAGGTCAAATTTTTTTTGTAGCTTGGCCAATTTTGGGGTTAGACTTTAGGGTCATCCTCAAGGACCCTTGGTTGGTTCTTGGGGAGTCGTACCTTGATGTTTAACCCCTAAAACCTTCATTCTATGTAGGGAAAGTCATGATATGATTCTAAACCACACACATTAACTCTAAAACTCACATGTAAGGCTCTAGTTCCACCTACTAGTTTTCCAGGTGTTACACCTCATTAAAACTTTTACCTGCAGAGGTCATGTGAATAGACAATACCCGTATTTCGGGGTTCAATTCCTTGATGTATAAACGAATCCTATGCTCCTCTGTAGTCACCAACTATGTAGCATATCTGGACAAGGCATGGAACTTACCCTTATAAGCAGCTACAGTCATACCACCCTGCTCCAAGGCCATGAACTCATCCTTCTTGCGATCCCTCAAAGTCCGGGGCACATACGACTCTGAAAACAAAGCCTGAAACTGCGTCCATCTGAGTAGGTGACAGATCGGTGATCTGCATTCAACATAGGCCCTCCACCACTACTTTGCCTCACCTTGAAGATGGAAGGTCACAAACTCTACTCCATGCTGGTGTACAAGGCCTAACTTGTGAAACTCTCATAGCAATCCAGAATGAACTCATAGGCATCCCGACTCTCGAAACCATGGAACACAGGCGGCTTCAGCTTTAGAAACTTAGTCAAAATCTCATGCTCAGTACCAGTCATCACAAGACCCAATAGGGGACGAAAGAAGGCATTAGTGCATAATGCTCTACCCTTCCTCGGTCTCTACCCCTTCCTCTTTCTCTACCCCTGCCTCGACCTCAACTTATTGTTGCGGGCTCCTCTACTGGCTCATTGATGGGACATACAGGTCGGACGCCATTGTATCGCGTGTTAACCATCTTTGGACAGAAGAGAAAAGGAGATTAGATACCAAGTTTGATCATCAGATACCAATTGAGATCAAGTCATAGCATAAAAGGAGAAGAAACATAGAGATATCCTAAAGTCTTGTAGCCCCTCGAAAAAAAGTACAGACATCTCCGTACCATTTTGCAAGACTCTACTAGATCTGTTTTGGTACAATGAGATCAACGAACCTAGGGCTCTAATACCAACTTTGTCACGACCCATTCCGCCGTGATTGGCACCCACACTAACCCTCCGATGAGAGAACCACTGCTACAACCCGACTAAGCAACTTAAAGAAACTAAACCATTTAAAGATACAAAAGCAGGTTTAAATGACGAATTAAATATGGAGTTCCCATAAACTCGTAATGTTTAACAAAAATACAACTAAGAATGACCCTCGTGGAAATTCTACCCCCTAGACCTGAAAGTCATTGTACAATAACTCTATTAACCAACAACTCTTAGAAAAAAGGGTGCAACTCCGAAAATTAAACGAAAGTAAAATGTCTGAACATCTAGTCTGAGTCCAAAACGAATGGACTAAAACTAATGATGGATCCATGGCAGCCTTAAAGAACTTGCTCACCCTTGAATCTGGTCTTGGTCAATGATCTTCTAGTTGCGGTCTGTCAGTAGCCTCCTGAAGATGGCCTATAATCAACAAAGAAAGAGCAAGTGCACTATCAGTATACGAAACAATGGTGTATTGGTAGGATCACACAGCTACTCCAGTCAGCGAAAGATAAGCAAGTAATTACAACACAGTGAACACACATTTACAAGATGCACAATTCAATTATCATTTCAGGAGGAAGATACATTTTCCCAATATCAATGACAGACATACATGAATGTAATAATCACAAGTGGTCCTCTCATGGAACCCACACCCAAACTGTATGTCGAAACGTGACACCCGATCCAATATACATGTGTCAGAACGTGAAACCCAATCAAATATATGTGTCAGTACGTGAAACCCGGTCCAATATATGTGTCAGAACGTGACACTCGATCCAGTCAGCACAAACCACAGTCAGAATCACACCCATAATGAGTAGTGCACATAGTCACACAGTCAAGTAGCAGGTTCATATCATGTAATTATTAACACATAATCATTTCATTAGATTCGATTCATGTTTCCCTATTCACATACATGCATGCATACAATGGAGCAATTAACAGGCATATTTCACACACCAGGAAGTCGAACCATCACCTACCTTGAAACCAAGCCTGAATACTCCTAAGACACTTGAGCCTTCCCGTTTCGGAGTCTTGAAGCTTGTTCTAGGTCTAAAACAATTCATTAAAGCAAGGATCAATTAACAAGGCTTAATTTACCCGTATTATAACCAAATATAAACCCAAGGCCAAATCCATGATCCTAATGCTCAAATAGGGCTTTTTCCACCATCAACTTCAGGCCAAAACCCTCCCCCAACGATAATTAACAAAGATTCTACGTTCTAAGAATCGAAATACGGATTAGGGGAGTAATTAACTTACCTTTGGCGCGAGAATTCATAGAAATGTGATAAGAAACTGTCCTAGGTCGCCCCTTAGCTTTTAAGAATGAGGTTTTTGCAGAAAATAACATTTTTAGGGTTTTCCCCCGGTTTAAGTAACAATTGGCCCGCCACGATGGGCCCCATCCCTCCACAGTGGCCCCGCCCTAGCGGAATTAACCCCGCCTCGGTGGCTTGCGCGAAGATAAAAACTCAGAATTTGAGTTCCAAGCTCCCATTTCGAAACAAACCTTCAAACCTTGACGTTCTAAAAGTACCCCTTCACACCAATATCAGTTTCAGGAGTTTTACCCGCCCGAATTCGATTTCGTAAAGCTGTACAGGCTCCTTAACGTCTTGGTTATCCAGTCACGTGATCAAACTCATAATTAAATCCCACATCCATTACCAGATTTCCCTACACCTGACTCAGATTTCATCCAAGTCTTGCCTAGGCGAGAAATTTCTAAGTTACTACTCAAAAAATTTCTCGCCCAAATTTCTTCCCCATTGGCTTTTCCATAATGACGGTAACAGGTCGTTAGACATGTGCGTTATTGTTGTAAATAATTTATTTTTAGTTTCATGGTAATCAATATTGAATATAAATTTTTTTAAACACATTTAATGTTAAATGCTCCTTCTACTTGATTAATCTAAATATTCATGCAACTATTAATATTTCAGATTGCATAATCTTTAAAGTGTATGCCTTTCATTTTGAATTTTTCATTCTAAGTTCATGTGACAGTAATATCTTTTGCAGATTTAGGTATAATCGAAATAATTTCTCCCCTTGAAGTGTCTCAATAGGTATTAGGTAGGTGTTGAGATAGTATTGTGTAATAGTTTTTTAATTTTTTTATAATGTTTTATTTTTCCATTACAATAATTAAATGTTTAACAATTCTTGATTAATTCTTTTTATGTTATGTAATAAATAGAATCTCAAGTGTAAGCCAAGTGAGTATATCAACAAAACCTTACTTACTTGCCAATAAAATATCATGAAAATTGAATTGAAAGATAATATTCTTGAATTTAGAGAAGTTATTTGAGTTGTTATTGACACTTATCGTCGTATCTATCTTAATTCTAAACAATAGAAAATGCAGTTACATTGATTATAACTATGGTGTATTTGAGTATATGAGTTGAGATAATTTTATTGCGAACTATTTCTGACCTAAAAATACATGATCTTAACTATTGATGAATTTTTCTACTTTTAAAATTATTCAATCAGTGATAGAACTTATATGAGCAACCAAATATAATAACAAAATTCTTTTTTTCTAATATTTTCCGCCCAAGGAACGAGTACGCATACTAGTGGCTTCTAATGATTAATCTTAAAACATCATTACATGCCTAAAGGAAAGAGCATATCCCTTCAAGGAGACATAACTATTTTTTTTAATTTATTGACAGAACATTAAGTCGCTATGTCCTGATCCGTTCAAATCTTTATCCCTTTTCAACTATTAAAGAAGAGTGAATATATAACCAACTAATCATGCGTAAGTATTAATGTAATAACCCACTATTCAAACAATGTCTCATTTGAATTATCCCTACCACTCTAGAAGAGAGCACAAATCATCAAAATATACTTCCCTCTTCAGCATCTCTAAACATAGGCTAACACATTTAAGATAATACAACATGCAATACAACCTTAACAAAATCCAAAAACAAGAACCTACTTGTTCTTACTGTTGAGATTCTTGAGAAGGGGTAGCTACTTCTACATTTGTATTTTTTGGGGTTTGATATTTTCGTGTTCTCCATCTCTTCCCCATTTTATATCTTCAACATTGTTTTCTTCAAATATGAAATCTTTTTCTCTCTGTGTGTCAGTCAACCAGAAGCATCTGAGCTTTGAAAAATGATATGCAGAGTGTGGATTACTCTGGCACTGAATGAGAATTAGTTAAGCTTAAAAACTATATCTAGAACCACCATGTTGATTTTTGATCTTTTATGCTAATTTTTTTTTGTAATTGCAGAAAAAGAAGAAATTTCTTGAACAATCATGAAAATTCTAGAAATAGAAGATGGATGAATTACAATATAGTAAGTAAAGAGTATTTAGATGGAGTAGAAAATTTCCTAAACCATGCATTTCGTGAAAACCATAATGGAGGAATAATTTCATGCCTCTATAAAAAATGTGTGTTATACTATCAACTAAATCGGGCAGTGGCATTTGATCATCTCATCATTAATGGTATTATTCCATCATATAATGCCTGGTTTCATCATAGAGAGTCTCTCAATGGATCAACAAATACTAGCGAAAATAATGATAGACAAGAAGCTTTAAAGAGCGCTGATATGAGAAAAATAATGCATGATATTTTTGGAAGCTTCATACAATTCAATGTTATTATTAGTGAAAGGGATGGTATAGAGCCAAATGTAGAGGAAAATGCTTCTCATCAATCAAGAAATTTACCTCATCTAGAGATAGATCAGTTTGAACAACTCATGACCGATTGAAATGAAGAACTTTACCCAGGGTTCAAGAAGTTCAGTAAACTATTATTAGTGCTTCAACTTTACCACATAAAACTATTATTCAAATGGTCGAATGAGTCTTTTAATGCCTTGCTTTGTTTATTGAAGGATGCATTACCTGAGGGTGAGAAGTTGCCTCCTTCATTTTATGAGAGCAAGAAGATTATTTAGAGGTTGGAGTTAAATTACGAAAAAAGATACATGTTTGTCCCAAAAATTGCATGCTTTTTAGGAATGAATTTGCTAAGAAAGATGTGAATGAATGCTTAATTTCTGGAGCTTCTAGATGGAAAGCAGTGTCAAAAAGGTTCCAGCCAAGGTACTAAGGCACTTCCCTCTAAAACAAAGACTAGATATTATTTATGTCTTCAAAAATAGCTAAATTGATGCGATTGCATCACGAAGAACGGAATCAACATGGAGTTCTTCGACATCCTGTAGATTTGGAAGCTTTGAAAGATTTTGACATCAGACATTCAGTATTTGCTAAAGATCCCCATAATGTTCGGTTAGGACTGGCCAGTGATGGTTTTAATCCTTTTTGTACCATACGAAGTGTTTACTGTACATGAACGGTGATTTTTGTTCCATATAATCTTCCATCATGGTTGTGCATGAAAGAAGAGTTCTCCATTCTTTCCTTGCTTATTCCTGGACCAAAAGGACCCAAAAATAATATTGATGTCTTTCTAGAACCTTTGATAGAAGAGTTAAATAATTTGTGGTGTGTGGGGATAGAAACCATTGATGCATTCTCTAATGAGACATTTCAATTGTGAGTTGTACTTATGTGGACCACTAATGATTTTCCAACATATGGTTCTCTATCAGGATTGTGCACTAATGGTCAATTTGCATGGCCCTCTTGCAACATAAACACTCTATCTAAAAGGTTGAAACACGCTAAAAAGTTTTGTTTCATGGGACATCGACGTTTCTTGATGTAAGAACATAAATATCGAAATGATGCTAAAACATTTGATGGGACTAAAGAATTAATACACGCACCTTCTCCAATATCCGGGTCACAAGTTCTAAATCTAGTTAAAGGCATAAAGTTCACCCTTCGCCAATAAGCAAAAAGGCAAGCGGGGTGATAAAAAACTCACGGAAAAAGAAGAGTATTTTTTTCAAGCTTTCTTACTAGGAGTATAAGTTGGTTCGTCATAACAATAATATGATGCATATAGAAAACAACGTGTGTGATAACTTGATTTATACATTATTGGGTCTTGGTAAAATGCAAAAAATAATATGGAAGCTCGATAGGACTTAAAAGAGATCAATATAAGGACATATCTTCCTCCTACTTATTTTAAAATGTCGCTGAAAGAAAAGAGGTATTAGAAAATGTTAAGTTTCCCCAAGGCTATGAATCTATCATCTCGCGTTGCATTCCCAAATGAAACTTATCCGGACTCAAAACTCATGATTTCCATGTTATATTTCAAGAACTTCATCCTATTTCCTTGAAGAGATCGACAGATAAAAGGGTGAATTCCGTTTTGATTGAATTATGCTCATTATTTTGAGTGCTTTTAGTAAAGTTCTTAAATTTGAATAGTTAGAGTTAGTCATAGAAAATATTGCACAAACTATGATTTGTATGGAGACCATCTTCCTACCATCATTTTTTACTGTCATGGTACATTTGGTTATTCACTTGGCAACAGAGGTAATTGCGGGACCGCTTCAAGATCACTGGATTTACCCAATTTAGAGGTACGAAGAATCATATTATATGTTAATCATACATTTTAAGTTATTAAATTGTAAAATATTAGAATGATTTAATAATTTTATGCAATAGGTACTTGCGTAAGTTAAATTCGTATGTTCGTAATCTTTCTTGTCCAGAAGGTTCTAGAGCTGAATCATATATTAAAAATAAGTGTCTTTAATCTTGCTCATTGTAAAGGTAAAGATGATACTAAACATGAGGTTGATAAAGTAGGATGTCTTTTTCCTACCTGTAGAAGTATTTAAGTTGGATAAAAAAACATTGGTGCAGGTACAACAATATGTGCTCTTCAATTGTGAATCAGATGTGGTCAACTATTACAAAAAGTGAATATTATATCTCTGATAATTGTCTTTAAGTCCATGGGGATGTGTTGTTAGTTAGTACTCTTATCACCAGATACTCTGCAAAAACTTATTGATATGTTGGGCTAATGCAAGCAAAATGAGTAGTTTGGAATGGAGTATAACACTTTTTTCTCTATTAAATCTTCTAAATACTTTAGTTATGGGTAGTCCTTTGTTAAAAGGAATGTATGGTGATTTCTTTGGGAGTTTAATGGTGCAATTTGTTGTATTACAGTGTATCATTTGGTACACTTTAATGATTTTTATGTTTGGGTTTAGAGGTTCAAGATTGCTAATTTCTGAGCGATTTCTTGATACTAATGTCATGTCATTAGATGGTAGACAAGTTTTACAGACTGAAGCATAGTTAAAAGAAGATGGAAAGCTTCATGTCACTGATGTTTGCGTAATCAATGACACAACTTCCGATGCAAGTGTCTACAATCGTGACATAGTATAATAACCCAACCAAGGGTTGGGGTCAAATCCGAAGGGAGTGGTTTTAAGAATTAATAGAAAAATAAAATTAGTTCTAACTAGTCATATCTAAAGACATTAACGATTAAAAATATTGTAAATTAAAGGGGGACACAAGAGTGTCAATTAACAATGAGGGTTTTGTCACTAGTAAGTAAAAACAACAAAATTAACAAAGAAATCGAAGTAATGAGAAGGGATTCTTGGGATGTGATAGGAACACGGGATAGACTAAATCTTGGGTACATGCTTTTGATAGTAAATTCATTGAGTATTTGTGACTAGGCTAGACTTTATAAGGGATAAGCTCTCTCTCGAGTAACTTACCCCGTTTCAAGCAGGTTCCTCTCGGACACCCACTTGCCGCATGAAGAACAACCTTTGCCTTAACTCACTCACTCTCTCAAGCTGAGTGTGTGGACATGGGATTAGGGTTCATTCTCTTGAGCTGAACCTCATGTCGACCCACTCGCACTGGCCATTAATTTAGTGGTCTTAGTTTTACGACCTCTCTCTCGAGCAAGCCGAAAATACATATATGAGATTATATTTGCAACTAAAACCTCATTAAGTTCATCCTCAACCACTAAACGAAATCACATTTAAAATACGAATAGACTATCAGCAAGCAAGACCCAACAACTAATCTAACCCATATTCACAAAATCACACCCCAAGAATTGGGGTTTTTAGCCACACATCAAGAGATAGAAATTTATACCTAAATGATCTTGCATTCAAATGGGTATGAAGATTCAAGTCTTGTTACAGGCCAAGAATGAAGAATCCAAGAGACCCAAGTCCAAATCCTTGGAGATGAAACCCTCTTCTTCTTCAAGTTTTCAAAACCCTCTCAAACTCAGAGCAAAAATATCAAAAAGTACTATTCTATATGAAAATTATAATAATTGTTCGACTCTAAAAATCTGATACTAAGATACAACTCTCAACGAATATTTATAGTTTTCAACAAATCTGTGCTGCACCGGACTATTCGGCGACATTAGTCGGAATCGCCGATCGATTCTGTGATTCGCCTTTTGGTGTAGTTCATCGCCGTCTTACACCATCCTTCAGCATCGTCGTGCTTTGGTTCGTTGGGCGATAAGGTACTGCTTTGCGAAATTTCTCGGCGATGCGCCGACTATTCCCTTTTCCCGCCGACTTGATCCTTTCCTTTAGGGCTCAACAAACTGGAACAAAAGGCAAAGTAAGACTCTTTAGCGATCCGCCAAGTGGACTAGGCGATCCTCAGGCTTCCATTTCTTCATTTTTTCCAGCCTTTTTGTTCCTTTTTACGACATAGTGTCTATTGTTTCCTTTAAACTTCAAATATCTGAAACTTAAGAGTTTTTAACAGATATTAAGATAAAATAAGCATTTGAGGACACTATTTCTATTAAAATATATCCCTAAATGAGTCCAATTTGTGAACTCATTAACACCCCCAAGTTAAACTTTTGCTTGTCCTCAAGCAAACTCAAGTTCAGCCGTTCAAAAAGGGTGTCTCAAACAATGCTACACAAGAGTCAATCATGAATGCACACAACAAGACTCAATTTACTTATGCAAAGATGAAATGTGCACTCAAAGATACAAGTTGTGACTCACCAATATCAAAGAACCTCATGCTCACAATACTTTCTTCAAATGCAAGTTCAAGCTCAACTAAAGTGTTTGAATTCCCTCACAGAAAGAATGATTCCATAATCACACAATGGTTCACAGTTTAAAGCTTCGAAATCAGATGCAACGCTCACTCTCACAAAGAAGAACACCATGCATGCTTTCACCCATAAGTTTTTTCGTATTTTCCAATCAACATTTGTTTCAGCTTACTCAAGATCAAAAAGGTCTTTTCAAGGTTCGTAATGGGGCTGAGTGCAGAGGTATGGTCATTTAGGCTTAGTGACTTTCATCCTAATGAAATGTGGTGCGCAAAACACTTCCTTTCCTTTTCCTTCATCATTATCTTCACTGCTCATAAGCCATCCTATTATTCAATTTCCATGGATTGTTTGGGAACCCCATCTCTTTGCACTTTATTCCATAACTTTCTTTTTCATTCTTTTTCTTTTTCTTTTTCTTTTTTTATTTTTTTTATATGGAGGGGTTCCGTTTTTTTTAAAACCATGGGTAAGAGGAGACTTTCTTGCACTTCTTGATTTGCCCTTGTCTTTTCACCACACCCCCAACTTAGGCTTTTGGCCTAAGTTGGCTATTCAATTAACTACTATTCAAGAGGATTATAGGTAGTGGATTAAGAAAGGTCTAGTTTTCATCAAGTTTCTTCCAAAGAAGGATAAGGCTCAAGGGGTGTTCAAAAGCGGTTTACACACTCACAAGGTAGGTCACAAAAGAGGTTTATGTCAATTGGTTCACACTCTTAGAAGTTTCCTAAGATCATATCAAGAGATAACATCACTTAGTTGATGGGACCAACATGGAAAATTCTAGGATCTATCATGCATGGTTCAAAGTAATCTCATCACACTAGGCATTGACACTATGGTCAAACAAGACTCCACACTTTCACTAGTGTGCAATGATCATCACAAGAGACTCAATTCGATACTAGGCTAGTCATAACTAGATGCAAAGAGTTCACATATTGTCTATGCAACTTCCTTTAGCATCATCGTAGCCGCGCATTCATGTTTGTTTGATTGAGAGCACTATTCAAGTCATCGGTATTGATCAGAACCGAGACTTAAATTTTGCAAAAGAACAGCCACATTTAACACACGAGAGGTGGCAAATTTTTTTTGGACGGATCAAAATCATTTTGCAATTTAAAATAAAAGGAGCCATAAGCTCAAACATCCACAGAAAGTAGTGTAAACACAATTTAAGCACAAAACCCAAAAAAACACAAACCTTAATAGCACACAAAGGTGGGCCTCACCCCACCACAAATAAAAGCAATTTGTCCCCCAATGAAATTAACCCATAATCCAAAATGTAAAATAAAGAAAGATAGAGAGGGAGGTAAAGAGGGGATCCTGTCTAAGCAGTCGCTCAATCTATCTGGGCATCAGTGCCCGGAGTGTTGTCAGTCTACTTCAGGTTCTCTTTTTCTTTTCTGTCTTCTTCAGCTTTTGTAGCGATGTTAGCCTCAACCATTTTATCCAAATCATGAGCTATTTCAAAGGCATGTATCGCATTGACGAACCCTCGAGCTCACGAAGGGATGGCAGGGTCAATGTGAATCCTCCTACTGGAAATTGCTTCCTTGCTCTTCCTCTTTGCTTTGGTTTTGTTCAGCTTTTTTGCATCTCTCCTGAACTTTTGTGCTCTTATGTGTCGGGTTGGCACGTCTCTTCCTGCACTTTGAATCTGGCCATGTCTGCAAAATCTTTAGATAACATTAGAACATTTTTGGCAAACTAAGCAGAGATATTCAGTTGCAGGGAGATGGTTAGTCCATTCAGCGTGTCGTCAAATACTTTTGGTGAGCCACGGTTATTCCGCCATGGGTTACAGTACAGAAGGGTTAGGGGTTCATACAAAGGGTAATTAAGATGACATTCGGTGAGTCTCCAAGTGCACTTGGCGATCCCGTGCTTCTCGCCGAAAGTTACAGCAACCACAACAAATAAAGCATGATAGTAAGGGCGAGATGGGGTACTTAGGCGAACACAGAGTGGTTCGGCGAACTCGTCATAGCTCGCCGAATCACCCATCGTCCCTACTTTTGACCCAATTTTTCAAAATCGGCCCTGCAACCTCCGAAAACAAAAACAAAACATGCACTAGATCAATTAAGATTACAGTTTTCCCGGCCTTTGCCCAACTTAAACAGTATGCAGGGCCACCTCATAAAATTTCATTCATGCTAAATCAAAAGAGGCACTTGAATAGTCTAAATTTATCAGAGAAGCACAGTGCATGACATAGGGTAAAATTACTTGCAATGAGAGTATAAATATCATAGTTAAATGCAGGGTTTGGAGATCCTGTACTTTTCACAAACTTTTCATGCCCAATCCTACAAAATCAAAACACCTTTATTTCAAAAATAACAAATTACAAACATTCAAGGGTTTTGGGTTGCCTCCCAAACAACGCCTTAGTTAACGTCGTGGCACGATGCAAGTCAGCATTCAAACTCCAATTTTGGGGTTAGCCGTAGTATCACAAGGCAGCCCCCTATTTTGTTGCGGGTGGAGATCGGGCAATGCATAACCCATGAGGTTCTCGAGCAGCTGGACAACTCTGTAATGAGACCAAATCATCCGTTTTATTCCTTCAATATCTTCCTTCATTCCTTTTAGCTTTCTATCTTGCTCAGTCACCTTGTGGAGAATGATTGAGAGCATTCCCTCAAGGCGTTTAACCTCATTTTCCTTGAGACTTATTCGTTCATGGGGAGGGATATATTTATCCTTCCTCTTACATTGGACTTCGATCTTCACCATCTTTTTGGCCAACTCATCCATCTGAGTCATTAGGGCGGCCAACATGAAGTCCTTTTCTACTTCTTTGTTCGTTTCAGCCATTTGATAAAGCAGTTGAGCTGCTATCACATATGGCTATTTCACAATGCCTCCCGGAATGAGTTGGTCGACCAACCTCTTGTTTCCACGACCAAGACTTCTGTAGAAACAGTCAAGGAGAGTTATGTCGGGAATGTCATGATTTGGGAATTGATGGATCAGTTCATCAAGCCTTGCCCATGACTTGTGGATCCGTTCACATTCCAATTGCTTGAAGGTGAGGATACGATCCCGAAACATCATTACCTCTAATGGAGGAAACTCTATTGGCTCCTGAGTATAGCTTGCCATGCTCACTTCCTCTGTTTGGATACAACAAATTAACGAAACAAAACTAAAGATTAAGTGAGTAAACTACAACTAAGAAGAATAATTTTTTTACTTAACTAAGAATTCCCAAATAACACAACTCTCCAGCAGCGGTGCCATTTTGATGTTTGCGTAATTAATGACACAACTTTCGATGCAAGTTTCTACGATTGTGCAATAGTATAATAACCCAACCAAGGGTTGGGGTCGAGTCCCAAGGGAGTGGTTTTGAGAATTAATAGAAAAATAAAATTAGTTCTAGCTAGTCATAGCTAAAGACATTAACGATTAAAAACATTATAAATTAAAGGGGGACACAAGAGTGTCAATTAACAATGAGGGTTTTGTCACTAGTAAGTAAAAACAACAAAATTAACAAAGAAATCTAAGTAATGAGAGGGGGATTCTTGGGATGTGATAGGAATACGGGATAGACTAAATCATTGGGTATATGCTTTTGATGGTAAATTCATTGAGTATTTGTTACTAGGCTAGACTTTAAAGGGGATAAGCTCTCTCTCGAGCAACTTACCCCATTTCAAGCGGGTTCCTCTCGGACACCCACTTGCCGTATGAAGAACAACCTTCGCCTTAACCCACTCACTCTCTCAAGCTGAGTGTGTGGACATGGGACTAGGGTTCACTCTCTCGAGCTGAACCTCATGTCACCCACTCGCACTGGACATTAATTTAGTGGTCTTAGTTTTACAACCTCTCTCTCTCGAGAAAGCCGAAAACACATATATGAGATTATATTTGTAACTACAACCTCATTAAGTTCATCCACAACCACTAAATGAAATCACATTTAAACTACGAATAGACTATCAATAAGCAAGACCCAACAACTAATCTAACCCATATTCACAAAATCACACCCCAAGAATTGGGGTTTTTAGCCACATATCAAGAGATAGAAATTTATACCTAAATGAGCTTGCATTCAAATGGGAATGAAGATTTAAGTCTTGTTACAGGCCAAGAATGAAGAATCCAAGAGACCCACATCCAAATTCTTGGAGATGAAACCCTCTTCTTCTTTAAGTTTTCAAAACCCTCTCAAACTCAGAGCAAAAATATCAAAAAGTACTATTCTATATGGAAATTATAATAATTGTTCGATTCTAAAAATCTAATACTAAGCTACAATTCTCAACGAGTATTTATAGTTTTCAAAATATTTGTGCTGCAGCAGACCATTCGGCGACATTAGTAAGAATTGTTGATCGATTTGGTGATTCACCTTTTGGTGTAGTTCATCGCCGTCTTGCACCATCCTTCAACATCGTCGTGCTTTGGTTCGTTGGGCAATAAAGTACTACTTCGCAGAACTTCTCAGCGACGCGCTGACTGCTCTGTTTTTCCGCTGACTTGATCCTTTCCTTCAGGGCTCAACACACTGGAACAAAAGGCAAAGTAAGACTCTTTGGTGATCCGCCAAGTGGACTCGGCGATCCACATATTTCTATTTCTTCATTCTTTTCAGCCTTTTTGTCCCTTTTTGCGACATAGTGTCTATGCTTTCCTTTAAACTTCAAATACCTGAAACTTAAGAGATTTCATCAGATATTGAGATAAAATAAGAATTTTAGGACATTATTCTATTAAAATATTTCCCTAAATGAGTCCAATTTGTGGACTCATCAGTTACTATAAGAAAATCAAATGCCTCAAGGTATGACATATTTTCAATAAGGTCCGGGGGGTTTTCTTTAACAACACCACGACCATCCAATTTGACAAATGGAGAGATTTACTCTCTACAGTCATCAAGAAATCTAACACCAAAAGGGTTTAGTTTT
The DNA here is from genome assembly GCA_029582685.1 of Solanum piurae. Taxonomy (NCBI): domain Eukaryota; kingdom Viridiplantae; phylum Streptophyta; class Magnoliopsida; order Solanales; family Solanaceae; genus Solanum; species Solanum piurae. The sequence continues at coordinate 57,793 of JAJOOO010003909.1, read as the reverse complement.
AATCCAATATGTTAATACATAATTTGCTAATTGAGCCAAAAGTTTGTAGAGATCAACTATCTATATATACTGCTCTTAAGTCTTATCTACCCTTCTGCAGTCCATTTCACTTTATTGAATGCATGTTTTGATTTGGTATCTATACCTCTAAGGCTTTTTTTTATCTCAAATAATATTAAATCCCTTGCACAAGGTCCATGTTACTTTGCAAGGAGATTCAGGGAATTCCATATGAATAATGGTCATCAATTTTATACAAAATAGTATAATGAGTTAATAAAGAAATAAAATAGTGGGGTTCTGGTTGACTCGATGATAGAGAGATATGCAAGTACTAGTGACAGTTCTTTGAAATCAACAAACATTACATATTATGGTAGATTTAATAATACTTTTGAGTTGAAATACTATGAAAAAATTAAAGTCATCTTTTATTTAAATGTTATTGGGTTGATGTAAACTAATGGTCGAGGAGTTATCAAAGATGACTTAGGATTGACACTTGTGAACTTCTCACATCTAATACATCCAGGTGACCGGGTAAGTGATGATCCATTTGTTCTTATTGGAAAATCTCAGCAAGTGATATTTGTTAAATATCATGATGGTGTCACACCCCATGCCCACACCCTGGACATGGACGACACTCGAGAACCATTGCTGGTCCACAAGAGAACCCTTTGCCTGACTCAATACTCAACGGAAGGCTTACTCAATAGTACAGGAACTTTGAATGAAAAGATTGAACTCATATGTATCAAATGAATAACTCAGAATATATAGAAATATTAAAATATCCATGAATAGGTAACCCAAGTCTTAAACATTAACAAGGAAATGGAAAGACTCCTCAAAACACTACTTTCTATGAAGCCTCTCATGACTATGATGGACGTCGGGACAAGACCCACAACATCCTAATAAAACGGAAAAGTAAATGGGAATCCTCTGAAAGCAAGAAGGCTCACCAAAACAACTATTGAACTGCAATTGGTATCAACGATGCACCTGTAGATGACCTTGAACTCCTGTATGTGCATCATAAAAAGATGCAGGCCAAATGGCGTCAGTACATGAAATGTACGAGCATGCAAAGGGAACTCTAAAGCACATACATAAGCTTGAACCAATAAAAGGAAATAATATACTAACCTCATCTCAACTCAACTCAACTCAAGGATACTCAAAGAAACAGAAAGATACTCAAACTTAGAAATACTCAACTCAGTTTCGTGTAAAAGAAATATTAAATATGAATTATAAAGAAAAATCTTAAAACAATAGATAATAACTCAATGTATTTATAAATACAATAATAAATCTTTACTCTTATTTGGGAGATTCTTTAACCAACAACCATCAGTATGAGCTATGTGATGATATAGCATCTCGCCTACGCTGCCAGAACTGTCCTATACCTTGTCGAAGTATAAAAAAATCTTAATTAAGTGGATTCACTAAGATATGCTTAAAAGCAATAAGGAATCATCTAAAAGTATTACCCTTTTTACCCATGTTGGCGCAAATGGTTTATGAGGACTTTGAGTTGTCTGAACTCATCCCCATATCGGTGCTCAATACTACTCCCAATAATATAACTCACTTTAATATGTTAAAATCCATTTCCTCATCCTCAAACTTTGAGATTATTACTCAAACGGTTCTGTTAAAAGAGATAGTACTCAACACTCCTCATGAACTCATTTTAAAATCAAAGTTTCCTCTAATTTAAATGTAAAACATTTACTCTTGGGAATACTTAGTTCCTGTATAATCGTTTTGAAAAATGAAACTTGACTCTCCTCATCCTCAAACTCAAGTAATCAAGTCTTAAAACACGTTTTAAAAGTTTGCAAAAGACTTCTTAAAATGACTCAAAGAACTCCCTCGAACTTTTCTCTTAACTCTATCTTAAATTTGAATTATGAATTCAAGAATTATGATTTGGATATACCAGATTTTTAGTGATTAGATGCTTTTTGGATAGTTAAAATATGTAAGAGAGTGAAGATACATTTTGAAAGAACTTATATGGGACGAACAACGGAAAAAGGGAGGGGGCAGACGAACCTAACGCACTGAGTGGCGTGGAGCGCCAGCCCCTAAACTTCAGAATGCCATGACTGGTGCACCACTGGTGTGGAAGATGAGTCTAAGATTTTGACTCATTTAGGGGTTAATAATCATAGTTTTAGTGTCCTCAGTATCTATATTATGCTCTAAGCTGATGTTTATGTGTTGATTTGCAGCTAGGAAGACAAAAAGCAAGGCAAGGACATTACCGGGCTAAAATGAGACAAAAACTAAAAAAGAGGAAGATAGGGAATGCTGAAGATCACTAAGACAACTCAGTGCTCGCCGAGTTGTACTTCACCTCGCCAAACTTTAAAATGTGCTAGCCCTTGGGAAAAGCCAACTTGGCGATAGAAATGGACCTTCGGCAAACTCCGCGGATTGGTCCAAAAAGTTGAAAATCTTGAAGAGTATATATACAAAATTTTGAATGACTTTGAAGAGTTCTAAATTTGTGAGTGAATGTTCTGAGTGTTTGAGGGTTCTAACTTTGAGTTTGTGATCCCAAACACTAATTTTAGAGTTTTTTAGTAGAATTTTAAGTTGGTTTTGATTTTAAGTTAATTTGAAGCATTGAGAAGACTTGAATCTTGTTACCAGCTGATGGAAAACATAGTTGGTAATATTTTCCTACTTTTTATAATGTGTGGCTAAAACCCCCATTCTTCGGGGTGTGATTATGTGATTAATTGTCTTTATTAGGTTATGGGTGTTAGTAATTACCGCTTTAACTGTTGTTTTGAAATGGGTTTGATTGATAACTGAGTTTTAATTCACGATATGTAGTTGGAAATGCAGTTCTAGTCTAGTATTCTATGCTTGATTTAGAAAGAGGTTTTAGAATTAAGGTTATCAATTGATGATTGTAGTGATTGGATTGTTGTGCATTCATCTCGAGAGAGTGAAACCTAAACTTGATCCTACCAATCGAGCTCGAGAGAGTAGGTTAATTGAGGTTTTGGGCTGCTCATAATTGTTATGCTTGTCGAGGTTCGTGATAACTCGCTTGAATCGTAATAGCTGATCGAGAGATGGCTATTGTATCTAAAGTCTAGCCTACCCACTAAGGTTCAATAATTTTCAGTAATTAATAACAACCCGTATAGAGAAATTGGCAATTAATCGATGACATCCCCAAGGATCTCTTTCAACTTGATTACTCCCCTATTTTAGTAGCTGTTAATTGAAAAACCTAATCCCCCCATTTGACACTAGTTGTCAACCCCTTCAATTTACTTTAATGGTTTCGATAATTTCTATTCCTACAATCTATTAGAACACGTGTTTCACTTCGTAATTAAATTCTTTATCGTATCACTCCCTATGGGATCGACCCCAACTCTTCGTTGGGTTTATACTAGATTGTGATCGCCTACACTTTGAATTGGATGAAGTGTAGTTAAGCATTATCAAATGAGGTATTTCCGTACCTACCTCTTTTGGGGTTATTTTTATGGATATTATGTATATTGTGTGATTGTTTTCTGAATGCTGGATTTTGTTGATATATATTAGTTTTTGATGCATTGGTTTTAATGTTTATGTTGGTTTTGACTGGAATTAAAAATTGCCACCTCTTGGTCTTTGTGAATGTGGATGTTCTCTTACAATTTTGAGTGTCAGTTCTGATCAATACCGATGACTCGAATAGTGCTCTCGATTGAACAATATCCATGTATGGCTCCAATGAGGCAAATTGAGTTGCATAAGTCATATGTAAACTCTTAGCATCTCATTGTGACTAGCCGATTGTAGAGTTGACCTCTTGTGATGATCGTTGCACACTAGTTTAAAATTATAGAGTCTTGTTTGATGATTGTGTTGAATGCCATGTGTGGTGAGATTTTTTTTTGAAATATGTATTTTGTAATACCTAGAACTTGCCCCGTTAGTCCAATTGACTAATGTAAGCGAATGATAGAGTTGATCTAGGCACAATTTATGAAGACTGATTTTTTTTATTATATACCTCTTTGTGACCTCCTTCTGAGAGTTTGAACCCTTCTAGGCACAATTTGAGCCTACATTTTTCTTTGGATGAAACATGAATAACTTTGACCTCTTTGTCCCATCACCGATAACTTTCATGAAGCATTGGTTCGTTTGAATAGCCAACTTAGGCCAAAAGCCTAAGTTGGAGATGTGGTGAAAAAGGAAGAAAGTCAAGAAGTGGAAATATTTTCCCTTGAAGGATAATATTGAAAAAGATGGAACCCCTCCACGTAAAAAAAAGAGAGAAGAAGAAGAGAAAAGTGAAAGAAAGAAAAATATCGAAAAAGAATTGTTGAAATAAAGTTTGTTAAATGGAAAAAATAAAAGCGGTATCCAATGAGTCGTGCTTAAAGGAAAATAGGGTGGATTGTGAAAATAAAAAAGAGTGAAAGAAAAGGAGAAGAAGTAACATGCATACCATATTTTATGAAGGTATAAGTCACTAAACCAAAATGATCATACCTTTACCTTTAGATCCGTTACAAGCCTTGAAAGACCTTTGTGATCTTGAGTGAGCTGAAAGTCATGTTGATTGGAAAATATGGGAAAGCCTATGGTAGAGTCGTGCGTTTGTTTATTTTTCAGAGTGTGAGAGTTGCTTTTGATTTTAAAATTCTGGAAATTCAATGAGTTTAGTGTGAGCATGGAATCATTCTTGGTGTGAGGGCATTTGAATGCTTTTGTTGAGCTTGAACTTTCATTTGAAGCAAGCATTGTGAGCTTGAGTTCTATTTGATAATGTTTAGTCACTCTTTGAAACTTAGAGTTCACAATTGAACATTGCATGAGTAGTTTGAACCTTTTTTGTACATTCAAGTTGAGTCTTGAGTAGCACTATTTGTAGACATCTTTGTTGAACAGATTGATTTTGTGTTATACTTGAGGACAAGCAAAAGTTTAAGTTGGGATGTTGATGAGTCTAAGATTTCGACTTATTTAGGGCTTACTAATCATAATTTTATTGTCCCCATTGCCTATCTTATGCTCTAAACTGATGTTTATGTGTTGATTTGCAGCTAGAAAGATAAAAGAGCAAGGCAAGGACATTACCGAGTAAAAAGGAGCAGAAAATCTGAGAAGCAGAAGATAAGGAAAGATGACGATCACCAAGACTACTCGGAGAGTCGCCGAGTAGTACTTCAGCTCGCCGAACTTTACAGCATGCCAACCCTTGAGAAAACCCAACATGGCGATGGAAATGGACCTTCGGCGAACCGCCGAATGGATCGGTGACATTTGTTTATCACCTAAAGTTATAGGGCTTGAATGGTGAAAAGGAAAATCAAGACGATAATGAAGAGGGACACTTGGTGCATCGCCGACCTGGTCGGCGATGCTCGACTAATTCTACCGATTGGTCCAAAAAGCTGAAAATCTGGAAGAGTATAAATGCAAAATTTTAAAAGAGTTTGATAAGTTCTGAAATTTTGAGTGAATGTTCAAAGTGTTTGAGGGTTCAAACTTTGAGTTTTTGATCCCAAACACTGATTTTAGAGTTTTTGAGTGGAATTTTAAGTTTTGTTTTGATTGTAAGTTAATTTGAAGCATTGTAAAGACTTGAATCTTGTAACCCAACTGATGGAGAACATAGTTGGTAATATTTTCCTACTTTTTATAACGTGTGGCTAAAACCCCAATTCTTGGGGGTGTGATTATGTGATTAATTTTCTTAATTAGTTTATGGGTGCTAGTAATTACAGATTTAATTGTTGTTTTGAAGTGGGTTTGATTGATAACTGAGTTTTAATTCATGAATTGTAGTTGCAAATGCAATTCTAGTCTAGTATTCTACACTTGCTTGAGAAAGAGGTTTTAGAATTAAAGTTATCAATTGATGATTGTAGTGATTGGGGTGTTGTGAATTTAGCTCGAGAGAGTGAAACCTAATCTTCATCCTACCAATCTAGCTTGAGAGAGTAGGTTAATTGACGTTTTGGGTTGCTCATAATTGTTATGCTTGTTGAGGTTCGAGAGAATTCGGTTGAATCGTAATAGTTGATCGACAGATGGCTATTGCATCCAATTTCTAGCCTACCCGCTGAGGTTCAGCGATTTTAAGTAATTAGTAACCACCCGTATAGAGAAATTGACATTAATCGATCACATCCCCAGGGACCCCTTTCTACTTGATTACTCCCTTGTTTTAGTAGTTGTTAATTGACAAACCTAACCCCCCATTTGACACTAGTTGTCAAACCCTTCAATTTGTTTTAATGGTTTTGATAATTTCTATTCCTACAATCGATTAGAACACGTCTTTCACTTTGTAATTTAATTCTTTATTGTATCACTCCATGTGGGATCGACCCTAACTCTCCGTTGGGTTTATACAAGATTGTGATCGCCTACACTTAGAATTGGATGAAGTGTAGTTTAGCGTTATAAAAATTGGTGGCGCTGCCGAGGAGTGGTGTGTAGAATTCTTTTAGTGAAGTTTAGTTGTGATCTAATCTTGTTTGTAGTTGGGTCGACTTACTTTGCTTTGTGTTTGTTGTTGGTTGTTCCTGAACATGTGACGATACGAGTGTGATCAGAAGCACGCCATCCAACTTGGGCATCAATATGACATTGGAAACTCGAATGATATCAATGAAGCTCAGTTGGGTGGTGTAGGTGTTATTTGTTTATCACCGGTCGTGGGAAATGTTGTATTTCATGTGACTAGCCCGAATTTGCAACTATTGCAAATGAAAGGATTATTCGAAGGGCTTGCTCATGAGGATCCCCATGACCATATCTGGAACTTTGTGTACGTGTGTGGTCCATTTTCGTTCAAGAACATCTCACAAGAGTCAGTCTGGCTCTGGTTATTTCCTTTTTCTTTGATGGCGAAGCGACCAGGTTGTTAGCTTATCTACCAAGGGATTCAATTACGTCTTGGGAAGAGCTTACCGAAACGTCCTACAAAAGATTCTTCCCTCCTTCAAAGATGATGGCATTGAGAGATAATATTCAGTGCTTCAAATATTTGGATGGTGAACCATCCATGAAACATGGTTGAGTTTTCAGAAGTTGTTACTCCAATGTCCAACTCACGAACTCCTAAACAACGTGTTGTTACAACATTTCTACCAGAGTCTAGAATCTGTCAACAAATGTCTGGCTGACGAGCTTGTCTAAGGACGTATTCTGCAGCAAATTTTTGAAATGCATCAACTCTCCTTGATGGAATGAAAAAAAAGATAAAATGTGCTTGGTATACTAGGGAGGATCAAATGTCTCATTTGACTTTCAGGATAACAAAGGAACAAATATAAAAGGACCAAGAGCGGGATGAAATCATGGCAAAAATGATGACCCAAATGGAACTTTTATCAAAACATGTCATGGGTAGTCGTTCTAAGGCCATGAACGCAGTTGCAGTTAACGGAGTAAAACCCCGATGATGCGCACTTTGAAGCTTTGTACAATAAAGAATTACTCTTCCTAGCAAATTAGGGAGGAGGTTTCCGCCAACATTATCCAAGTTCAGCTGGGACCCAAGATTTGAATTGAGAGGGTCATGAAGGTTGAAAGGACCGTAATAGGGAATGGCGTGACCTTGGTACAAACTGAGGGAGCGATACAGTGCAAAAGAGAGATATGTACCTCCCCATGAGCATCAAAAGCCAAAAGAGCAAAGGGCTGACACGAAAAAATTATGTACTGAAGATATGCTTGCACGCATTCTCAATATAGTTAAAGGGTTGGACAAAGTGCTCAAAAAAATGAAATAGGACGTCTTAACTCTAAACCAGACGGTAACTCTCGCTCGGTGTCCATTAAATAGCTGGAAACGCAGATGGGCCAAATATCATCTCATTTAAACCCGAGGCAAAAAGGGGATCTATCAAGTGATACCTTAGTTAACCCAAAGAATGAACCTTGAAAGTGTAATCTTGTCGTGCAACGACGTTAAGTAAGGCGCTTCTTCGGAGGCAATCCAAATTTTTAGCTTTTGTTATTAATGTTTGAATAATGGGTGTTGAATGTGCATGTTGAAAATTTGAATTTTTGAGGAAAAGAACAATTACTCGAGGCCAAGTACAAGTCGAGGACTCACCGAACAGGTCAGCGAGCCCGACCTGGAAATCTGTTTGAACCAACTAGTTAGCTAGGGGTTCTATAAAATTCAGTGGAAAAAAGAACCATTCGACGCATCACCGATTAGGTCGGCGACATAAGTGATCATCGCTGGCTAGCGCGCAAACTCAAGGATCAAGAAAGGCCGAACCATTTTAAATTAAAAAACTCCCCCATTTCTTATTTTCCAACTTTTACACTTTAATAACTGCACTTTAGAATTTCGTGCTTGTATTTCCTACAATTCTGTGTTGGATCATTTGCTGGGAGGTGGGGAACTTTTGTGCATTTTTCTTTGTTTCATTTGCCTAGCACTAACCTACTCGATTTTGAGGTTGGTTATCCCAACTGCGTCTTTAAATTTTTGTGATTTCAATTGCATGAACGGTGTCCTGTGGATTTATGTGCATACTAATGATTATTTGCATGCTTTTTTGCAATTAATGAGCACTTTTGTCGTGTTTTCTCTCGTAAGTTTAGCCTTTCATTGTGAAATACCATGTGTTTGCTTGATAAAATGGTGGGTGTGCGTTGATTAAGTGTTGGGTCTGGTATGGGTGAAGTTTAAGTAACCCAAATTGCTTCGATTGACTGATTTTGCCCAATGATAGAGCAAGTTACGTCATTCTTAAGGGAAAATGTTGATATCATTTGAGAGGGCGCAACGTTGCAGTGACTCGCCAAAAGATATTTATCAATTTTTAAAAGAATTAAAAGAATTTTTTAAAAAGGGGGTAAAGGGGTAAAAGGGTGTCGCCACCTAATTTTTGGAAAATTAGGAAACCAATTAATTAATTAACTCTAAAAAATGTCACTTTGAATGAGGTGACAACCCAATGAGTCTCTTTGAAAGACGAACGACCCAATTTGAATATAACATGTAACTTTGAACGAGGTGACAACACAATGTGTCTCTTCGAAAGGCGTACGACCCAACTTGAATATAACATGTCACTTTGAATGCGGTGACAACCCAACATGTTTCTTTGAAAGGCGGACGACCTACTTGAACATAACATGTCACTTTGAACGAGGTGACAACCCAACCTGTCTCTTTGAAAGGCGCATACCCAACTTGAACATAACATTTCACTTTGAATAAGGTGACAACCCATCGTGTCTCTTTGAAAGGTGGACGACCCAACTTGAATGTAACATGTGACTTTGAACAAGTTGAAAACCCAACGTGTCTCTTTGAAAGGCGAACGATCCAACTTGAATGTAACATGTAACTTTGAACGAGGTCACAACCCAACGTGTCTCTTTGAAAGGCGGACGACCCAACTTGAACATAACATGTCACTTTGAATGAGTTGACAATCCAACGTGTCTCTTTGAAAGGAGGACGAATCAACTTGAATGTAACATGTCACTTTGAATGAGGTGACAACCCAATGTATCTCTTTAAAAGGCAGACGACCCAACTTGAATGTAACATATCACTTTGAACGAGGTCACAACCCAACGTGTGTTTTTGAAGGGCGGATGACCTAACTTGAATGTAACATGTCACTTTGAACGAGGTGACAACCCAACGTGTCTCTTTGAAAGACAGACATCCTAACTTGAATGTAACATGTGACTTTGAACAAGGTGAAAACCCAATGTGTCTCTTTGAAAGGCGGACGACCCAACTTGAATGTAATATGTCACTTTGAACGAGGTGACAATCCAATGTGTCTCTTTGGAAGGCCGACGACCCAACTTGAATTTAACATGTCAGTTTGAACGAGGTGACAACCTAACGTATATCTTTGAAAGGCGGACGACCCAACTTGAATATAACATGTCACTTTGAATGAGGTAACCAACATGTCTCCTTGAAAGGCGGACGACCCAACTTGAATATAACATGTCACTTTGAACGAGGTGACAATCCAAGGTGTCTCTTTGAAAGGCGGACGACCCAACATGAATATATCATGTCACTTTGATTGAGGTGACAACCCAATGTGTCTCTTTGAGAGGCAGACAACCCAATTCTAACATAATATGTCACTTTGAATGAGGTGAAAACCGAATGTGTCTCTTTGAAAGGCGAACAACCCAACATCAATATAACATGTCATTTTGAATGAGGTGACAACCCAACGTGTCTCTTTGAAAGATGGATGACCCAACTTGAACATAACATGTCACTTTGAACGAGGTGACAACCCAACGTGTCTCTTTGAAATGCGGACGACCCAATTTGAATATAACATGTAACTTTGAATGAGGTGACAACCCAACGTGTCTCTTTGAAAGGCGGACGACCCAATTTGAACTTAACGTGCCATTTGAAGGGAGATGACAACCCAATCTTGGACTTAATATGAATGGTGTATCACAAAATCTGCAATAACTATGTTAGTAACAAATATAACATAAATGCAACATATATTATGCAAACATGGCCTCATATGAACAAGGTATAAACTTATGAAACAATTCAAACTTAATAACATCATGAATTAGAAAAATGTCAATTTGAAATGGAATAACAAAATAAAAAGTGTTATATTGAACGACATGACAAACCAATTTTGAAAAGTATCATTTTATTAGAGATAACAAATTACTTTATTTTTCTAAATTTCATTTTGAAAGGTATAAACGACCGAAATTTAAAAAAATGTCATTTTAAAGGGTATGACTATCTAAATTTCAGAAAATATCATTTTGAAGGGTATGACGATCCAATTTTTTTTTTTTAAAATGTCATTTTGAAGGGTATGACTACCCAAAAATAAAATTTTAACTATGAAACGGTCCACGAAGTTACTTTGGACAAGTATCAATAATGAAACGGTCTACAAGGTTGGTTTGGACTTATCAACAATGAAACGGTCCACAAAGTTGGTATGGACAAATATTGAAAAGTGGGTTTCAACCCGTTTTATTTTTTAACAATGAAACATATTTTAACTTGGTTAGAACCAACAATTAGTATTGTACAAAAAAAATTCACAATTTCTTTTCCTCTTTCAACTGAGATTGACTTCGAGGTCATTCCGATGGATTCAAGTGGTACCTCAAATGAATGTCAGTAACGTCAAGATTTTTCCATCTTGATACAAACAAAGACTTTGAACTAGACCTAAAATCATGTTTCAAGTTTCCTCACTACAAAGAAAGTTCCAATCTACACACATTTACAGTGTTTCGATTTGGGGACATCTTAACGAAATTCACTCACACTCAGAAAAAATGTTCAACACATGCAATTGTGATACCACCAGGCTTCACCTTCATGTAAATCTTCACTAATGTGAGAACATTTGAACTGAAATCATGTAGGGCATGTTATTCGATTATAATGTAGGCTTAGGGATGTGTAAGATAGTTATTTGGGATAAAAGTAACTTAATCTTTTCTTGAGCATTCCACTGAATTTAATGCTTTCAACATTTGTTATGCTTTTAACGTTTGATCCTCTTTGTTGTCCCTTCTTCTGCACTTTTTGACTTCTTTGAAACTTTGCTTGTCTGAGTTTTTCCCCTTTTCATCATTTTTGAAGTTTCTGTGTGTTTGTTTGAAGTGTTCTTCTTCTTTTGTTGAAATTTTGCCTGCTTGAGCTTGTGGGGAATTTTCAATTCTTTCTTCTTTCTCTTGAAGTCATTTGTATTCTTGACTTTCACGAATTTTGATAACTTTTGTTTATGACAAATTTTGAACTTTGGATCTTCTTTGCGACTTGCACGTCTTCAGTGCACTCAAGAAAATCAGGCCAAAAGAGGGATAGTTCGTATAAGCACTCACAAAGAGTATATGCTAAAATGTGGTTGTCCAAAGAAAAAGGCTTAAGGCTCAAACTGGGTACATACTAAGGATTGATGTCATTTGGAAGACTTTGAAACGCTCAAACTGGTCAAAGAAGGCCTACGATCATTTTTCAAATCAATCATTACTCATCATTTCGCCCCAACAAACATATAGGCAAAGTTCTAGATCAACAACGTAACACAATTGAATTTAACTCAAAATTCACCACACAATACACATGAAACAATGAATTTGGTTTTGTTCTAATCTTGAATGTATGCAAGGAAATATTTTCCCGTGTAACAAAAATATGAATGAGAGGTACCCAAAGAATCCATGGCTTACCAAAAAGTCAATCCTCTCCATTTCAAAAATTATTTTTCATATGCACACTCAAACTATGTTGGCACCAACCAAGTATAAAATAACATAACATTTTAAAAAGAACTAAAAAAATAAAGTGTCATGCCCTAAAATTGAGGGGCGCAACTGGCTCCTAATGCCAAAATTCAAGCCCGAGTCGATCCTGCTAAACCATTTGGTACTAGCTCATGGCAGCCACACGCAATTAAGAAAACAAAGAAGTATATCTCGGCTTAAAACTAAGCACTCGGCCAGCAAGGCCCATGTCAACTAATCTATAAAAGAAACAGCTACTCCTAGGAGATAATATAAATAAATAGCCAACTAGCACAGAAGTCCTGATTGGGCCGTCGAGGCCACCATGATATCTATACCAAAACTAAAAGCATGTATATATCAATACAATACATCAAATTGCTCACAAGCTTCAACAAACCAACAACCTAGGCCAGTATGGCCATAATGTAGCTATACACCCCACACACTAGTTTGCAAGCCTCTAAGAGTAGTAAAGATTGGCAGGATAGGACCCCGACCTACCCATAAAGATATAGAAAACAAAAAGTAACAAACCTCCCAATTCTGGCACCTCCGGAGGAAAGGGGCTAGCCAAGCAGATGGAAGTCAATCCTGCTGCTGAGGAGGTATACTGGGTCATCTGTCGGGACCTGCATTCATCAATGCAGTACCCGCAAGACAATGGGACGTCAGTACAAAATAATGTACAGAGTATGAAAGGCTATAGACTAAGTGAGAAAGTATCATAATATACCAAAAGTAATCACGTAAGGAAATCAAAATTTTAGATAAGCATGCTAACCCGCTACTGAATCTAAAAATACAAAAATGATCAAACATCAACCTAACCAAGCCCCCATAAACTCGGTAGGTACAAACAACATACCACCTACCTAGGCCCCCATAAGCCAAGAAGGTGCCAAATCAATCTACATACCCCTAACGGTAGCCCCTTGTCTTGGTAAGAAGTCACATAGCCCTTTTTGGCAACGATATAGCCCCGTAGGCAGCACATAGCCCTCTTAGGCAACATCATAGCTCTGTGGGCTGCACATAGCCCTCTTTTGCATCAACATAGCCCTGTAGGCAACAGATAGCCCTCTTTGGCGTGACAATAGCACCGTAGGCAAGAAATAAAACTCTTTGGCATCAATATAGCCCTGTGGGCAACACATAACACTCTTTGGAAATAGCATAGTCCTATTAGACAACATCATAGCACCCATAGGCAGTTCATAGCTCAACAACTAACCACAATAGCCCCAAGGGCGAAAACAAACAATTGAATAGGCTAAAGGCGAGCAATTTAGCTATAAATAATATATATGAATAATCTCCAAGTCGTTCCTAACTTAGGGTTATTCTTAACAGATTATGAGTCCCTAAAAGGAAGGTTTATAACCACTCAATCAGCCAACCACTCACAATTACATCTACAAGATCACCAACGTTAACTACCTCTAAGGAAACATGTCGAACGAAGGGAATAACCTTAACATACCTTTTCAATGAACGCTCGAAAGACCATAGTTCCTTCACGAAAGTTGTTCCTTATGTACTAAGCTTCACAAACACTAGATATACACAACTGGTACGCATATATAAACAGTTCATAATTAATCTTAAATCGGCAGATTTTCCATATTGCCCCAACTTGTCGAAACGTCCATAAATATTCATAAAAACAATCATAAAAGAATCCCGAGATTATTACCTTAGTTAACCAAGTTTAAACCTTGAAGAAAAACCAATAACTGCAAATTTATATCTTCAAAAGCTATCTCTAAACGCAGCTACTAAAAAGTAAAATCGATTGCCACATCTAGAGATCATGTTTCTAGGCATGGGGGCAACATTTAATGGTAGAAATCGTCAAAAAATAGGCTTCATCATGGAAGAACTCCATAGGAACCATCTCTTAAGCTTTCTCTCTAGTTTGGAAGTGAAATGAAATGTTTTCATGGCTTAATACGTTGAGTAATCCGACATACCATATTTTTTACCCGACCCGGATTCTGCCCCGATAGTCCGTAGTAAAACCCTCATAACGTTTTACTCTGATGTCGGTTGGATACGGGGTTTTGTGCGTTGCAAACTAGACTTCTAGGCCTTAGGTTTAATGTTGATAGGCCTTCTAACTCTTTATATATTGGGAGAAAACATCCAAGACATTTGACCCAAATTTCAAAGAAATATTTAAAAAGGAACTTACGATAACTTTCGCCAACTTCTATTTTGCCACTTACCTAACTTCAAAACTTGAGATACAACCCTTGAACACTTAAAATATGGCATACCATATCATTCTTAATTTATTACCCACCTTCCTTGTCTTTGCACGAAGATACGAGTTAATTTAGACGTTTTGAAAAGTCGGGGTGTTAAATCCTTCCCCCTTTAGAAATATTCATCTTCGAATGAAAAAATTCGAGTCACACGGTTAAGTCCTTAGGAGTTTCAAAAATTTAGGCAGAATATCCTTTGTAAATGTGACTATCCAGGAATATGAAATGCAGAAATTCTAACCTAGGCGTCTCACATGATGACATAAATAGCTAAGCATTATATCTCAACAATAACAGTGCGAGCATATATACAACGACAACAACAATAATTATAAGCAACAATATAAAAAAAATCAGATTGGTATCTAACCTCACTGCACTAATATACACTTATGTGCCATCACCCTGGGGTATGAAACAAGTGAGGATATTTGGACCTCATGCCATCCTCAGCTTCCCATGTCACCTCTTCTCTATTCTTGTTTCTCCACAATACTTTAACCGAAGCCACTTCTTTGGCCCTCAATTTACAGACCTGCCGATCTAATATTGCAATTGGAGTTTCCTCGTAGGACAACTCCTTTGTGATATGAAAATCCTCAATCGGGACAACCCGAGAAGGGTCTCCTACGCACTTCTGTA
This sequence comes from Solanum piurae, assembly GCA_029582685.1. NCBI lineage: Eukaryota > Viridiplantae > Streptophyta > Magnoliopsida > Solanales > Solanaceae > Solanum > Solanum piurae. The sequence goes on along the minus strand of JAJOOO010003909.1, from coordinate 42,614 downwards.
GCATCGATACATGGAAAACTGGATGAACAGATTTTATCCCCGAAGGCAATTCTAACTTATAAGCCACTCGTCCTACCTTCTGAAGGATTCGGTATGGCCCAATGAATCTTGGACTAAGCTTTCCTTTTTTGACCAAATCTCATAACACCCTTCATAGGCGAGACTTTTAAGAATACTCAGTCATTGAAGAAAAACTCTAAGTCCCTTCGTCGCACATCTAATTATGACTTCTGTCGGCTTTGAGCTGTTAGCAACCTCTACCGAATGAGCTTAACCTGCTCCATTGTCGGCTGTACTAAGTCGGGTCCAATCAACCCTGACTCACCTACCTCGAACCATCCGATGGGGGACCTACATTTTTTCCCATACAAAGCCTCATAAGGTGCCATCCCGATGCTCGAATGATAACTATTATTGTATGTGAACTCAATAAGAGGTAAGTGGTCATCCCAACCTACCTTGAAGTCTAGCGCACACGCCCGTAGCATATCCTCGAGTGTCAAAATTGCGCGCTCAGCGTAGCCATATGTCTGAGGGTGAAAGGTTGTACTAAGATTAACCTGTGTCCCCAGTCCTTTCTGGAAGTACTTCCAGAAGTTGGCGGTAAATTGTGATCCTCTATCAGAGATAATAGATACTGGGACACCGTGTAGCCTAACAATATCTCTAATATAGATCCCTGTATAGTCTGCGGCCGTAAAAGTAGCCCTGACTGGTAAGAAGTGGGTTGATTTTGATAGTCTATCAACAATTACCCAAATAGAGTCAAACTTGCGATACGATCAACGTAACCCTGTAATAAAATCCATATTAATTGCTTCCCACTTCCACAAAAGAATGGCTATCTCCTGAACTAGCCCAGTGGGCTTTTGGTTCTCAACTTTCACTTGTTGGCAGTTAGGACACTGTGCCACAAACTCATCAACTTTCTTCTTCATCCCATGCCACCAATATATCTCATTAATATCATGGTACATCTTCGTCGAACCAGGGTGAATAGAATAACGGGAATGATGTACCTCTTCCATAATCCGATGTCGAAGCCCTGCAACATTTGGAACACATAATCGACCGCTATATCTAAGGACTCCATCTCCTTCTCTATCAAATGTTGAAGACTGTTGATCCTGAGTCTTGGCTCTGAGCTGGTCTAAGCTAAAATCCTCTTATTGCCGTGATTTTACATCTACAACTAGAGATGATACAACTGTATCCTGAATTGTTACCCCACTATCTTCTGCCTCTAACAATTTTACTCCCAAGCTAGCTAACTAATGAAGCTCTCCCGCTAGGTCACGTTTCACAACACCTAACTAGAATAAACTACCCAAAGATCTTCGACTGAGGGCATCGGGTACCACATTCACCTTTTCTAGATGATATAAAATATCAACATCATAGTCTTTCAATAACTCAAGCCATCGATGTTGTCGCAAATTTAACTCCTTCTGTATAAAGATATATTGAAGGATTTTATGATCTGTGAAGATGCCAACATTAACGCCATAGAAATAACGTCTCCAGATCTTTAACGCATGCACAACTGCAGCCAACTCTAAATCGTGGGTGGGATAGTTCTTTTCATACATTCTCAACTGCCTTGAAGCATATGTGATAACCTTACCATATTGCCTTAGAACACATCCCAACCCAACACCAGAAGCATCACAATACACCACATAGCCTTCTGAACCCTCTGGTAATGCTAGAACTGGTGCTGATGTCAACCTGTCCTTCAGCTCCTGAAAACTATGCTCGCAAGCCTTAGTCCACTGGAACTTAGCTGCTTTTTGAGTCAGCTTCGTTAATGAGGCTGAAAGTGAAGAAAACCCCTCTACAAACCTTCTGTAGTACCCAGCTAACCCTAAGAAATTACGAACTTCAATCGGAGTCATGGGTCTGGGCCAAGTCTTTACGGTGTCAATTTTTTGTGTATCAACCGCAGTGCCTGCATCTGATACAATATGGCCTAAGAAAGCTACAGAGTCCAACAAGAACTCACACTTATAAAAGTTTGCATAAAGTTCTCGGTCTTGATGAACATAAAGGACTGCTCGCAGATGATTTGCATGCTCATCTTTTGAACGTGAATACACTAAAATATCATCAATAAATATAATCACAAACAAGTCTAGATACGGGCTGACTATACTATTCATCAGGTCCATGAACATTGTTGGGGCATTAGTTAATCCAAAAGACATTACCAAGAACTCAAAGTGTCCTTATCTGGTTCTAAAAGCTGTCATTGGAACGTCTTTCTCCTGAACTCGTATCTGGTGGTACCTTGATCTTAAATCAATCTTTGAGAAGCACTTAGCACCTTGTAACTGATCAAACAAGTCATCAATCCTCGGAAGGGGATACTTATTCTTTATAGTTGCCTTATTCAACTGTCGGTAATTGATACACATTCTTAGTGAGCCATCTTTCTTCCTTACGAATAACACTGGCGCACCTCATAGTGAAGCACTAGGCCTAATTAAGACTTTATCTAGCAAGTCTTTCAGCTGATCCTTCAACTCCGTTAGCTCAGCATGAGCCATTCTATAAGGAGGGACAAACATGGGTTGTGTACCTGGTAGCATATCGATAGCTAAATCAAATTCCCATTCTGGAGGGATACCAGGGAGCTCATCTGGAAATACATGTAGAAACTCATTAACTACCGGAATAGACTGAAGAGTCGGTGATTCTGCATCTATATCATGAACGTGAACAAGATGATAAATCCAACCCTTAGTAATCATCCTCCTCACCTTAAGATAGGAATTAAACCTACCTTTCGGCGTTGCTGTATCGCCTTTCCATTCCCAAACTGCCTCTCCTGGAAAGTGGAATATAACAATCTATGTCGAGAACTCAACACTAGCATAACACGACACTAACCATTCCATACCTATAATGACGATGAAATTGACCATCTGTAACTCTACGAGATCTATAGAGGTCTGACGGTCGATAATTTATACCGTGCAACCTCGATAGACTCTCCTGTCAATAATAGACTCACCAACTGGTGTAGATACAATATAGGGTCGATCTAATGACTCTTCTACTATACATAACTTCCCCACAATAAATGGAGTAACATAAGACATAGTAGATCTATGATCTATCAAAGCATAAACACAATGGGAGCAAACAATCAATGTACTTGTCACAACATCTGGTTATGACTCTGACTCCTGTCTGCTGGCTAATTAATATGTATGGTTCTGTCCACTACCAAGACTAGATGTTCCCTCTCTACCTCCACCTCTACCTCTACCTGCTGAAGTGTGGGGTCCACGCCCTATAGACTGTGTTGATGAGGAGGAACCTACTACTGAACTGGTCGACTGACCTATACCACCCTGACCTATGGTCGGGTAGTTTCTCCACCCATGCCCCTCCTATCCATAAGAATAACAACCTGTTGAACCCTGTCTGCACCTCCTAAAATGCATTCTATCGCAAGTAGCGCAATGCGGTGGGGCTGTCCTAGCCTGGCCTAAACCCCTCTACTACTGATAGCCTGATGCTCGTGAACCCTCACCTGGGACTTACCATCCCAGATGATCAAATCTACTACCCAAGAACTGTTGTGGTGGAGGTTTTGGTGGCCTAATAGAATATCGGGGTCTGGGACCACCCTAAAACTCTCTTTGTGAACCAGCGGGCCTAGCCCTCTTCTGTCTCTCTCTCAACCCTCTCACTCATATACTGTAAATGTCGGCGATCCTCTATGCGTTGTGCAAAGGCCTGAATTCATGAGATATCCATATTATCATTTAGTGTAGTGGTAGAACTAGTGTCGATATAGTCTGAGTCGAACCCTCCCAAAAATCTATGCACCCTATCATGCATCGTATCAACAAATGTTGTTGCATGTCTATCCAATGAATCAAACCTCAGCCCGTACTCTCGGACACTTATGTTTTCCTATCGAAGGTTGAGAAACTGGTCACCCTGGCCATCCCTAATCTCTCGAGGCAAATAGTGATCTATGCAAGCTTCTATAAAGTTATCCAAAGTGGGTAGAGTTGCATCTTTTCCCCTAGATCTACCCCAACTCTCGTACCACAATACTGCAACATCGCGCATTCGAAATCCTGCAAACTCAACTGACTCAGCCGCCGAGGCATGCATGACTCTAAAGATCCTATGAAGCTGATCAAGAAAGTCCTGAGGGTCCACTTTACGATCTGTCCCTGTAAACTGTGGAGGATTCAATGCAAGAAATTCACGAACTCTCGAACTTCCGAGCCCTTCAGAAGGTTTGACAACATCTGGCGCAACTCGTTGGCACTCTGCAACTACTAACTGTGCTAACATACATACTGCACTTTTGAAATCCTGATCAGATGGAATAGGAGGAACTTGAAGTGGTACTGCTAGTGGAGCTGAAAGTCTTGTTGCCCTCGGTGGCTCCTTAAGCAATGGAGAAGCTATAGGGGCTGAGAAGATGTCTCCCTCTGGGTCTCAGCATGAGCTACCTCCACCTGTGGTACCTTGCCGGTACGCTTGCATGTAGTTGTATCTAGCCCCTAGCTAGTTGTGGTCTGTCTGGTGTCTGTCATCTCTATATGCATACAAGTATCAATTATAAGCCAGAAACCTCAACCCTTAAGACACCGCTCTATACCACGAGGTGAGCAAAAGAAGGATAGTCATTCAAACATGCCCGGTAGCTTCTTATTTATCGAATGTGGTGCACAACACATTTACAAACAAGACTCTATAAGACACGGCTTGCAGACTCCCTAGGATACGACGCTGCTCTGATACTAAGTTTATCAAGCCCCAAAATCGAGGGGCGCAACTGGTTCCTAATGCCAAAATTGAGGCCCGAGCCGACCCAGCTTAACCATTTGCTACTAGCGCATGGCAGCCACACGTAATCAAGAAAACAAACAACTAAATCTCGGCTTAAAACTAAGTCCTCGGCTGGCAAGGCCCCTATCAACAGATCTATTAAAGAAACAGCTACTCCCGGGAGATCATATAAATAAATAGCCAACTAGCACAAAAATCTTGATTGGGCAGTCGAGGCCACCATGATATCTCTACCAAAACTAAAAGCATATATATATCAATACAATACATCAAATAGCTCACAAGCTTCAGCAAACCAACAACCTAGGTCAGTATGGCCATAACGTAGTTATACACCCCACACACTAGTATGCAAGCCTCTAAGAGTAGTAAAGATTGGAGGGACAGACCCCAGCCTACCCATAAAGATATATACAACAAAAGGTAAGAAACCTCCCAACTCTGGCAGCTCCGAAGGAAAGGGGGTAGCCAATCGGATAGAAGTCAATCTTGTTGCTGAAGAGGTCTACTGGGTCATCTGTCGGGACCTCATGCATGAATACAGTACCCCCAAGTCAATGGGGCGTCAGTACAAAATAATCTACAGCGTATGAAAGGCTATAGACTTAGTGAGCAAGTATCATAATTTACCAAAAGTAATCACGTAAGGATATCAAAATTTTAGATAAGCATGCTAACCCGCTACTGAATCTAAAACTACAAAAATGATCAAACATCAACCTAACCAAGCCCCCATAAGCTCGGCAGTTACAAACAACATACCACCTACCTAGGCCTACATAAGCCCAGAAGGTGCCAAATCAATCTACATACCCCTATCGGTAGACCCTTGTCTTTGTAAGAAGCCACATAGCCCTTTTTGGTAACGATTTAGCCCCGTAGGTAGCACATAGCCCTCTTAGGCAATATCATAGCTATGTGGGCTACACATAGACCTCTTTTGCATCAACATAGCCCTGTAGGCAATACATAGCCCTCTTTGGCATCAAAATAACCCCGTAGGCAACACATAACACTCTTTGGCATCAATATATCCCCATGGGCAACACATAACACTCTTTGGAAATAACATAGTCCTATTAGACAACATCATAGCCTCCATAGGAAGTTCATTCCTCAACAACTAACCACAATAGCCCCAAGGGCGACAACAAACAATTGAATAGGCTAAAGGCGAGCAATTTAGCTATAAACAATATATATGAATAATCTCCAAGTCTTTCCTAACTTAGGGTTATTCTTAACAGATTATGAGTCCCTAAAAAGAAGGTTGATAACCACTCAATCAGCCAACCACTCATAATTACATCTCCAAGATCACCAACGTTAACTATCTCTAAGAAAACATGTCGAACGAAGGGAATAACCTTGACATACCTTTCTAATGAACGCTCGAAAGGCCATAGTTCCTTCACGAAAGTTGTTCCTTATGTCCTAAGCTTCACGAAAACTATATATACACAGATGGTACGCACCTATAAATAGTTCATAATTAATCATAAATCGGCAGATTTGCCATATTGCCCCAACTTGTCGAAACGTACATAGAAATATATAAAAACAATCATAAAAGAGTCCTGAGATGATTACCTTAGTTAACCAAGTTTAAACCTTGAAGAAACACCAATAATTACATATTTATATCTTCAAAAACTAGCTCCAAATGCAGATAATAGAATGGAAAAATGATTGCCACGTGTAGAGATCACGTTTCTAGGCACGAGGGCAACGTTTAATGTTACAAATCGTCAAAAACTAACCTTCATCATGCAAGAACTCCATAGAAACCCTTTCTTAAGATTTCTCTCTGGTTTGGAAGTGAAATGAAATGTTTTCATGGCTTAAAACGTTGAGTAAGCCGACATACCACATTTTTTACCCGACCCGGATTCTTCCCCAGCAGTCCGTAGTAAAACCCTCATAACTTTTTACTCCGATGTCGATTGGATACGGGGTTTTATGCGTTGCAAACTAGACTCGTAGGCCTTCGATTTAATGTGTGATAGGCCTTCTTCTAAATCTTTATATATTGGGAGAAAACATCCAAGACATTTGACCCAAATTTTAGAGAAATCTTTAAAAAGGAACTTACGATAACTTTCGCCAACTTTTATTTTTGCACTTACCTAACTTCAAAACTTTAGATACAACCCTTGAACGCTTAAAATATGACATACCACATCATTCTTAATTTAATACCCACCCTCCTTGTCTTTCCACGAAGTTACGAGTTAATTTAGACGTTTTGAAAAATTGGGGTGTTACATAAATAATCTTTTGATTAAAGAATAGCGAACCCTAGAAGGACTGCCTACATATCTCATTGATGAGAATCAGATTTGTGTAGTTCGATCAGATATGGCATAATTTATTTTTTTGAATAACAAGTGAATTTTTTGAAAGAAAAATAAACAAAATAAAGAACCAATGATCCACATTGAAGGGAGGGCAACCAAAATTTAACAATTTTTTTTATTAATTAAAGAAAAAGTAACAAAAATAAAAAAATTAATGAGTCACATTGAAGAGCGGACAACCAAACTTAAAAAAAAAGTCAACTAAAACAATATTTTAATCGAATGTAAGATAAATAAAATTAAATATATACAATGAATATAACATCATGTACAAAAGATTAATGCAAAATATACAAACCAACTCGGAGTGAAGCCTCGTAAATTCTGGTGACTGAGTACAACGTTGGTGAAATTTTTGAGGTCATTCCTTAATAATTTTGCCCCTATTTCAGCTTGAAAAACTTATGATATTCAATCTTGTAACAACTATCTCCTTTGTGAAATTTTTGGAGACATCCTCAAAACTTTTTTCCCAGTTTCCGCTTTAAAATAATGGAAAGCTTACGGGGAACATGACTGAGCCGTTATGGCACCTACGTATCCCATTGAAACAATAATTAAGTCAAATGTAGTTCCAACAGATTGCGACTTGAATTGGAAAAGAGTTCACACTATACATTCTCTACTAGTAGATGACTAAGAGTGGCTTTATTTGAAAGTGGAATGGTGACCCAAGTGAACTACTTGGGGTGGGGAAGATAACGACTGTTGACCATCCAGTGGCCAACTACATTCGCCAGGGTACCCCGATAAATAATTTGGATAATGAACGACTACGGCCCACATAATCGTCCTTTAAGTAAGAAATAGAAAATGTCAAATGACGGAAATTATATCATGAATGCAATGACAATGTACAACAAATAAGGAAAAATAATGAGTACAATATGCAAATGATCAACAAAATGTACAAGATATAATGAATAACATAATAAAAGAATAGTCTCCTCAATTTAAAAAAATGAACCCATAATGGTTAGAACCTCTATGTCCCTAGCAGAGTCACCATTTTGTTGACATCCCTTTGAGAGGGCGCAACGTCACGGTGACTTGCCAAAAAATATATATCAATTTTTAAAAGAATTTTAAAAAAGGGGGTAAAGGGGTAAAAGGGAGTTGCCACCTAATTTTCGAAAAATTAGGAAACCAATTAATTAATTAACTTTTAAAAAATGTCTATGAAACCAATAGATTCCAGGTAAGGGGTTCAAGTTATTTTGAAGGGAAGGTGTTAGACATCCTTCGAAATTCACAATTGTGGGTTTCGATTGAATTTTTATTTTTTTTCAAATTGAGGAGGAGATAAAAATAATATACAAGTATAATAAACATGCAATATACACAAATAATAAAATGAAACAATAATATAAGAAATGACCTAAGATTTTCCTAACATCGATATATACAAGATAATGAATAAAGAATATAGTTGAATTTCACTTGAATAGCTTCAATGGGAAACAACTCTGTGTACTTGTAAAGACACTTAGTAAAGGTGTTAGTAATGAATAAATATGAATAAAAATGAATAAATCAAATAATAACTTAAAAACTAAAAATTGTGTCTTATTAACATGGGAGGTCTTGGAAATCAACTGTATTTCATCATAGGCCAATTTTAACGAGTAAATAATATAAATTTAACTAAATTTCCGTCTTTCAAAATGGGGAGGCCTCCAAAACCGACAGAGAGATTTTTTCATTGGCCATTCTAACTAGTTTCTAAACACAATTATATGAACTTAACAAAAATGAAACAATATAAATAATTAAATGATTACAAACATCAAAACATTAATAACAACCAAGTAACAACATAACCCGCTTAAAATAACATCAATGAAACTTGTTGGAAGCAGTTTTAAGAAGTATAAAAAGAAAAATAACCCAAGTAAAATAAAAGAATCAACAACAACTAAGTACGAACAAAAATCAAGCTTCCATACGTAAATAAATTCAAACAATTATTAAACACATAGAAAAGTTGAATAACAATGAGGGATCCTGGCAGAAATATGAAATAAAGTAAACAATATTCATGGAAAAATTACTATAGCCGTAAAAATAAAATAAAAAAATCAACCCATAACCAAACAATAAAATAATAAATAATAAATAACAATACTAATACTAATAACAACAAGAGACATCAAAATTGAAATGTAATAATGGCAACTACAACAAACAACTGATTTAAACTTAACTTATGACCAAATTGAACTCATTTAACCGAACAAACCAAATATGTACCATCAATTCTAAAAAATGAACAAGTCAAAAATGAAGGAGTTCACCCGAAAAATAATAATATTGAACATTGGCCGGAGTTTGAATCCATCCTGCCAGATCTGAAACGAAAAAAGGAAAAGCAAAAAAGCATAGTAATAATAAGATTAAAACAAAGGATTACCTATTTCTCCGGAATTGGTTTCAGTGCTTTTGCCAAAATCGCATTTGATTTGCGAGCTGTGACAGATTCCACCGGAGCTTATGAGTTTTGTGATGGTGTCGCCATCCTTCGGAGCTTTGATCTTCGTGGTTTCTAGTTTGTTTGGAGCTTCAAGCTCTATTTCACCGGAGACGAGGAGTAGTAAAGGGTATGGTTCGAGATGGTGATTTCTCGTTGTTTTTTACTGCCGATTTCTGGTCGGAGGTTGTTGAAGATGAACGGAGGTCGGAATTGGAGAGAAATGGGGGTCGTTTGGGTTTGGTTTGGAGGTTGTTTCGGTCGGAGTTAATGGCGGGGTTTTTGGGTCGGATTTGGTCGGAAAAGTGGGAAAAGGAATAAGGGTAGTGGTTTCCGATGGGTTTCTGGTTGTGGAGCTCGATTTTGGATTCGTTTCCGCTGGGTTTATGGTAGTGGGAGCTACTTGTTTTGTGAGTTGTTTGGTTGGAAAAGATGGATGTTAATGATGATTTCTCCGGTGGGTTACTGGTCTGGAGTTTTAGGGTCTGTTGGAGTGTTTTTGACCTGTTGTTGGTCGGAAAAAAGAATGGAGTTGGCTGGCAACCGGGTTTTACCGGGGAAAGGAAAAAATTAAATGGGGTTTTGGGTGATGGACTCGCCGGATTCCGGGCAGAGCTCCAGTGAGCTTGTCACCGGAAAATTATGAACAACAAAAGAAATTTCTAAAGACTAAAATTTGAAAATTACCCCTAAAATTTTATCCACCACCCCTTAACTTAATGATCAAGATATTCTTTAAATAGGAAATTGAAAACAATCAATAGTACAATACCACTATCTTAAAACTGTGGGCTAAAACCACCGCTTAATAAAATATCTGTGTATGAAATCTTATCCATATCAAAAAGAATATTACCAAATGTAACAAATAAAATGAATATGAAAAAATGCAATGAACGTAACCAATGACATGTAAAAATGTAATTTAACAGAATATAATGATTTTATAAAAAATGAACAAATATTTGAATGTATTCAACCGGCTGTGACAAAATAATATAAACAGAATTAACCAAAAAAAATCCTAATACTTTAAGAATAAGGATAATTATCAACAAATTGCATTAAAATAGAAAAAACATGTATTTTAAACTATTTAAAAATAATAATTAAAAAGTATTAAATTTAGAAACATCAGACCAAAATTTGGTGTCAACAGCAAAAGACGTCAATTGGTTAATTTTGGCCAATTCAGGGGAAGTCTGAGTACCCTGAAGTCATTAATGTATTGAGTCTGGGCATAATTGCATTGAATAGGTGTTTAATTTAGTTTTTGTGGGCTGCGTTTTAAAAATTGAAGGTCGGGGTCAAAATCTGGCACGTTAGACTGCTCGATGAGTTGGGTCGAGCTCGCCGAATAGTTCGGTGCTTCGCCTAACGACCCTTGGATCGACTTTTTATCCTTATAATTTGTGGAAATCATTCTGTAACTTTCGGCGAATGCCAGAGCTCTCCGAGTGAACTCGACAACTCGCCGAATTCCCATTTAGATCGCCCTTCTGTGCCTCAATTTTTAGAAAATGTTCTGTAACATTTGGCGACCTACTTTTGGTTCACCGAATGGTGTTGGTGATTCGCCGAAAGGCCCTCAACATCACTGATTTGTGTTGATTTTTGAGAATTTTTATTCTAGAACATCCGCTGAGCCCGACTTGGCTCGCCAAATGGGCTTGGTCACTTGCTGACCTACTCAGCGAGTTCTTCTCTATATTTTTTAAAGTTGTTAATTTTTCAAACTATTTTTGACGTATTGATTCGTTCGACGTTATGTTGCATGTATGGTTAGACCAAAGGTACCTTGAAGAAATCAATCACCCCGAAAAGCATGCTCAGGGCATTGTTATTAACGAGGGTGTTGCACATTCCCGGAATGCATAGGAAAAACATCCTCCAAAGGAGGAGAAGGCAAGGGAAAGAAGCCTGTGTTGCCAATGCCAATGGTTGAGAGCTTCGATAATAAAGTCATATATGCCACCCACCTCATTACTTATGAAAGTGAGGGTAACTCGGGTGATAAATCACCTACCTTCGTGTCTGAACTAGAGGTTAATTGGACTCTCCAAACTGGGAGAGCAGAGCTACACTCTAAATCACTACATGATACAGCCTAGATCCCAATGCCGCCTACTCCTCCTCCACCCCCAACTCTGATTGTTGAGCAGGTTCCTCTTCCACCCAATTTAGGCACCCCCACCCCGGTCATTAAATATACTGAAGGCCTAGGGTTTAAGGACTATTTTAGAGGAAAAGTGAGTGTCTACAAATGGAGTAGTATACCGGTACCCGGAGGTGTGGAACAATATCAAAATCCACAAGTTCGAAATCTTCACAAAGCCTCGAGGATCCTATCTTCCTACTTGGGTCCGGGAGTTTTATGTAGAGTATGGAAGCTGGTGCCTAATGGAAAGAAGAAGGCCAGCTCATTCAAGTCGGTTGACCATGTAGTGGTGCGGGACTAAAAATTCAAATGCAACAGCACTTACATCAATGAGGTGTTTGGTTGTACGGTAAATGTGATCCATTACTTAACGGGCCAGTTACAGAAGAAGACCCTCGATGACTTGAAGTGTTAGTTGGAACTGTTGATTTTAGACATTACACATCGGTGGATTGAGGTAGGTGTACCCACAGAAAAGAAGGACCTGAATGTGGCCGCCAGATATTCACTAGGTTTCATCAACAACACAATGATTCCATCACATACCGAGTCGATAATCCGGCATCCAAAGGCTTCTTTGTTGGGTTGTATCATGGATTGGGAGAGCCTTAATCTCGGTCTGATCATCCAGTAAGAGATGGCCATGATGGACAAGCAGAGACAGACCTTTGTTCCATTCCAAGTCCTAATTATGGAGCTCTACAGGCCTGCCCGAATTTCTTTGATTTCAAAGACGGATGTGGAAGTGACTCCCTCTTCCTATACTAGCATCCGGTGGATAGAGGCGTACATGAGGATGAGGCGATAAGATGAGAGATGCACAGGTGGATACTTACCCAGTAGTTGATTTGGAGATGCTGCCGACAGAGGCAATCTTTCCCCCTCAGGCCAATGAGCCTACAGGTACCCCTGGCACTTCTACTTTTGTTCCTTCTCGTTCGACTACTACCCCTCCTCCTATTGTTTCTTCTGCCTCTTCTAGACCCCCGATTACCCAGGCTTTGTTATACAAGATGGGCTACCTAGCCCAGTCTGCTGATGTTCGTGCTTCTCGGGTAGAGGCCACTATGCTTGGGTTGATTGAGAGGGTGATTGCTTCTGCCTTAGCCCCGATCAGGGATGAGCTGAGAGAGCACAGAGAGATGATGGATACCTCTGGATTGGCACTAGATGCCCTGACTGTGAGAGTGGAGGCTTGTGAGCATGGACAGGGTGTTTCTGAGGATGTGACGGCCTTGAAGGCCGATATTGTTGAGCTGAGACGCGATATGGATAAGCTTAAATCCACTGATCTCTCGATGTTATTTGGCACTGTGGATCTTTCGAAGGTATCAAGTACAGATTTCTCACCCAATGATGGGATTCCTCCGGCTACTACGACTAGAGATGTTTCTAGGGATGATGCAGATGCTGAGTCTGAGACCGAGACTGATGAGGAGGAGCAAGGTGTTCGAGATGTAGCAATTTATCATGATTTAAAGGACCTTGAGGGGGCTATGCTTCAGACAACAGTGGAGGCATCTTAAGGGACACGTCTATGGTGGGTTCCAGTGGATAAAAGGACGATGTTAAGCCGGGCACTAATGCCCAGACTCAGGGAGTCACCAATATGAAAGTTCACCCAAACTTAGCCTGACAGGAGGATTTTTTATTGTGTTTTTGGTTTTTTTTTTGACTTTTTATTTCATGGAATTTGAGGACAATTGCTAGTTTAGTTTGGCGGGGTGTGGTATTTCCATACCTACCTATTTTGGGGCTGTTTTTATGGATATTATGTGTTTTGTGTGATTTTTTTGTGAATGGTGGATCTTGTTGATATATATTAGTTTTTGATCCATTGGTTTTAGTGTTTATGTTGGTTTTGACCCGAATTAAAAATTGCCATCACTCGGTGTTTGTGAATGTGGTTGTTCTCTTGCAATTTTGAGTGTCGATTGTGATCAATACCTATGACTCAAATAGAGATCTTGATTGAACGATATGCTTGTACGGCTCCAATAAGGCAAATTGAGTTGCATAAGTCATATGCGAACTCTTCACATCTCATTATGACTAGTCGGTTGTTGAGTTGACCTCTTGTGGTGATCGTTGCACGCTAGCTGAAAATTGTATAGACTTGTATGATGATTGTGTTGAATTCCATGTGTGGTGAGATTTTTTTTGAAATATGTGCTTGATAATACCTCAAACTTTCCATGTTAGTCCAATTTACTAATGTAAGGAAACGATAGAGATGATCTTAAGAACAATTTATGAAGAGTAAACCAAAATTACTTTTATACCTCTTTGTGACCTCCTTCTGAGAGTGTGAACCTTGCTTGGCACAGTTTGAGCCTACCTTTCTATTTGGATAAAACATGAAAAAATTTGACCTCTTTGTTGCATGAAATATAACCTTCATGAAGCATTGGTTCGTATGAATAGCCACCTTAGGCCAAAAGCCTAAGTTGGGGGCGGTGAAAAAGGAAGAAAGTCAAGAAGTATGAAATTTTTACCCTTGAAGGATCATGTTGAAAAAGATGGAACCCCTCCATGTAAAAAAAGAGAGAAGAAGAGAAAAGCGAAAGAAGAAAAAAGATCAAAAAATAAAAGAATTGTTGAAATAAAGTTTATGAAATGGACAAAACAAATGGGGTATCCAATGAATAGTGCTTAAAAGAACATAGGGTGGATTGTGAAAATCAAAAAGAGTGAAAGAAAAGGAGAAGAAGTGATATGCGCGCCATGCTTCATGAAGGTACATGTCACTAAACAAAAATGATCATACCTTTACCCTCAGCCACGTCTAGTGGAAAGGCTCACCCTCCAAGCATTTGAAACCTTGGAAGTTGTCTGTAAGCATCATCATCTTCAATGGGGGAAAGAATCTCACTGAGAATGTTGTGGTAAGTTCATCCCATGAGGTGATGGAATCCCTTGGTAACTCAGCCAACCATTTTGGAGCTTCACCCATTAAAGAGAACGGGAACAACCAGAGCGGACTGATTCTTGTGATATGTTCTTGAACGAGAATAGACCACAAACGTCCACGAAATTCCTAATATTCTCATGAGGGTCTTCATGTACCAACCCTCCATATAATCTTTTCATTTGGAGAAGTTTTAGCATTGTGCTCGTAACATGGAAGACTACATTACCCTCAACAAGAGGTAGACGAATTGCACCAACACCACCCAATTGGATTGGGTCATTCACATCATTAAGCTTTCCAATATCATCTTGGTGGCCCACTTGGCTACCATTACTCCCGTTCACGCTCATCTCGTCCTCTGTTTAACACAAGCAACACAAAGCAAAAACTAAAGTAAGTCGATTCAACTACAACAAAAAAGATCACAATTAAACTTCAATAAAAGAATTTTAAACAACACCATTCCCCAGCAGCGACTCCATTTTGATTTAGCGTTTCAAACACGCCTTATCAATTTCTAGGTGCAAACGATCGTTAGTCAGTATAAAACCTAACAATTAGTTGGGGTCGAACCACAAGAAGTGGTACGTGTTCAAATTGAGCTATGAAGTACAAATCTGTTCTAATTAGTTATAGGAATAGACATTATCGAAAAAGTCATGTAAAGAAGTCTAAGGGGTTGACACGAACATCAAATGAGGGGGTTTTGGTTTGCAATTATCAGCTACAACACAATCAATACAAGAGAAAATAACAATATAGAGAGGGATTCTCGGGATGCGATCGATTATTGGCAAATTTAACTATATGGGTAGTTGAAATTACTAATAGATAGCTAAATATTTGTGGGTTGACTGGACTATAATTGAAATAATTTTCTCTCGAACAACTATCACGTTTCAAGTGATTTCTTTCGAACATCAACAAGCCTAGCAAAAAAGAATGGCCCACAACCTTACTACATCTTCTCTCTAGAGCAAGATGGGTAAGATTGGTTTTAGGATTCACTATTTAGAGTTGAACCCATATCAACCGAATACCAACAAACCATTAATCAAGAACTTTGGTTCCAAAATAGGTAGAAAAATTACCAACTCGATTTGCCATCAGCTGGGTAATATTCACCAAGCCTTTACAATGTTCCAAAGTCGTAAAGTTCAAAAACCTAAGTCGAAATCCTTAAGAATTCTTCAATAAGCACTCAAAATCTTAGAGAAAACTCTATTCTAGAATGGGAATTGTAGTATCTGAGAGAGAATTGGAATATCAGGGTCACCACCCCTTGAACTCCTTTTAAAAATCAATTTATAGTTTCACAAAATTTGGCCTCGAAGCTCACCAAGTGGTTCGACAATCCACCCTTTGCTCTCTTCCATCGCCCTTTTGCATTGGTTATCAGCGTACTTTGGGCGACCCAGTGTGTTGTCGCGGAATCAATCGGTGATTCACCGGATTCCTATTTATGTCACCGACTTGGTTTCTTCCCCCAAGGCTGGCACACTAGAACATTAACCAAGCTGAAGTGCCACTCGACGGTTCACCGAGTGGTCTTGGCGATAAATAGGATATTCTTTTCTCCACTTCTTCAACTTGTTTTGCTCTTTTTTGCCTAGTAGCATCCTTGCCTTGCTCCTTAGCTCATATACCTGCAAATCAATGCTTTAACATTCGTTTATAGCATAAATTAGGCATTTGAGGACACTAAAACTATCAAAACAAAACCCTAAATGAGTCCAAATCTTGAACTCATCAATGGGTAGAATTGAGTTTAGGATTCACTCTCTTGAGTTGAACCCATATCAACCAAATAACTACATTCATTAATCAAAAGCTTGGTTCCAAAACCTCTCTCTCAAGCAAGCCAAGAACTCAAAATTAGAATTGCATTTGCAACTATAATCCATAGATTAAAACACAGCTAAAGATTCAACCCACATTAAAACAACAATTTCATCATAAAAAAACAATACCCATAAGATAATTAGACAAATAAACACATCACCACACCCCAAGAATTGGATTTTTAACTACACATCATAAAAATAGAGAAATGATTACCAAATACATTCTACATGGTCTATGTAAAGGTTTCCAAGTCTTTACAATGGTCCAAATTCAAAAACTCACTTGCAAATCTTCAAGTTTGAGCCTCAAAAGCTTCAAAGTCTATAATGGAACCTCAAAAAGTAAGAGAAAACTCTTATTCTCAAACTCACGGAATTAGAACTACTGAATGATAATGAAATTTCATTTTAAATTTCAATTTATATTTGCCAAATATTTGGCCCAAAAAGCCCTTGGACGGAGTAAGTCGGGCCTCGTTGAATAGGTCGGCGATCCGGTCTTTTCTCCCTTTCATCGCCAATTTGCAATGTCAATCATTCCTCCAAGTCCTGTAACTTTGGGTGATCAAAGTTACCCTCGCGGAGTCATTTGGCGATTCACTGACTGCCCATTCCTATCGCCAAGTTGGTTATTCCCCAAGGCTGGCATGTTGGAACTTTGAGCGAGCTAAAAAGCCACTCGGCGGTTCGAGGAGTGGTCTTGGCGATCACCAAGATTACTTCTCTTTGTTTCTTCAAATTGTTTACTCATTTTTTCCTAGTAGTGTCCTTGCCTTGCTCCTTAGCCTACATACCTGCCAATCAATGCTTTAACATCAATTTATAGCATGAATTAAACATTTGAGGACACTAAAACTATCAAAACAAATCCTTAAATGAGTCCAAATCTCGGACTCATCACCTACAAATATAGCTCAAAAGAGTAGGTTAATTGAGGTTTTGGGATGCTCATAATTGTTATGCTTGTCGAGGTTCTTGAGAACTCGCTCGAAGCGTAATAATTGATCGAGAGATGGTTATTGTATCTAAAGTCTAGCCTACCCACTAAGGTTCAGTGATTTTCAGTTATTAGTAACAACCCATATAGAGAAATTTGCAATTAATCGATCACATCCCCAAGGATCCCTTACAACTTGATTACTCCTCTGTTTTAGAATCAACAACTGATAATTGACAAACCTAATACCCCCATTTGACATTAGTTGTCAACCCCTTCAATTTACTTTAATGATTCCGATAAATTCTATTCCTAAAATCAATTAGAACACGTCTTTCACTTCGTAATTGAATTCATTATTAGGGTATCAGTCCCTGTGGGATCGACCCCAACTTGGAACACATAGGTCTATCCATGGGAGATCCACTCTTATTGCCTCCTTGAGGCTTAGGGTTAGAAACCCTATATTTGTTGGTCTTGGGAGCATTAGAGAGACTTTGATTAGAGAACCTCTTCTTGAACCTTGGTCCACTTTGACCCTCGATCTTACCCTTTGAAGAATTCCCATCATCGGCTTTTTCCTTCTTTACCTCTCTAGTCTTCTTCCTAAGCCTTGATTCCTCAACTTCTTGAGCATGAACCATCAACCTTGAGATATCCATGTTGTCATGAAGCATTTCCGCTCGTCACTCTTCTTCAATAGCATCGGACACTCCCGTCACGAAACGACTCATTTCATCTCTAGGATTAGACACCAAAGAAGGAGCATACTTGGACAGCTTCATGAATTTCAAGGAGTATTCTTGGACACTCATCCCTCCTTGATGGAGAGTGATGAACTCCTCAACCTTGGCTTCCCTCTTCTCACGGGGAAAGAACCTTTCAAGGAACGCCTTCTTGAAAACCTCCCAAGTTATGGGACCCGCTCTTATAGCCATATTATCCTTCCATTGAGTAAACCATACTTAGGCCACATCTTTCAATTGATACCCCGCTAGTTTGGCTTTCTCAATAGAATTCACTCCCATAGCATCCATGATTTTGCAGATCTCCTCCAAGAATTCTTGTGGGTCTTCGTTCACCTTGGAAACCAAGAAAGTAGGAGGATTCTTTCTAGTGAAATATCTCAACCTTGAGGCCATAGTACTCACATTGGGCTCTACCCGGGGCCTAACCTCTTGGTTGGCTTGAGCCGCCATAGTTTAAGCTTGAGTGGTGATGGTTTGAGCTTGAATCGTAATGAGTTGAGTCAAAGTTCGAAAAGCCGCCCTTATCTCAACATTAGTCATGACCCCTTCATCAGTAGGAGCGTGAGGGTCTTGAGAAGCTTGAGGAGGAACCTCCTCATTCACATTCTCCTCTTGTGCCCTCCCTGCATTACATCTTCTAGTATTCATATCCCATATGCACAAGAAAAGGGTTAGGAGAAAGGACTATATAGAGTAAAAACTCTAAGCACGACTAAAGAGTAATGAAGAAAGTGAGAGTTCCTAAATGTCTTATAGCCTCTCATTCATAAGAGTGGCGCGCTTCACACTCATGAACAAGATTCTACTAGACGCGGTGTATGAGACATCAACCTAAATATTATTCCCAAAAACTTATGCTCTGATACCACGTTTGTCACGACCCGAGAGCACCCCCAAGTCGTAACTCGGTGTACTTGACCCCGAAGGGGTCTCATAGAGGCCATCTAGCATCATCATATAAGACATAGAAATAATGCGGAAAATTTAAAACTTTTACAATTGAAGTTCAACTTCATTTTTCATATACGAAAATCATAGGAATATAGACATTTGTCTCGTACACCATCTAAACCAAAGAATACAAAGTTTGGGATTTAGCCTTTATACATCAATAGAAAGTCTCAACATACGAGATACAACATGACTTAAGAAAATATGAAATCCCATCCTCGAACTTGAGGACTCACCAACTACTTGGAGATAGCAATTCAAGTCTTCTTCGAATGAGAGTGGAGTCACCTAGCCGGAACCTACACTCATTGAGTAGTAGAAGGGAGAAAGGGGTTAGCACATAATATGTACTAAGTATGGAAACATGCATAAAATCCTTAAACATGATAAAATGGACATTTTTGTGAAAAGGATGCATTTATTGAATTTGGAAACCAACATGTCTATCCAATGTGCAACACAAGCCACAATCACATTTATACTCAATATAAGATAAGATCAACACCTTAGCAACCCCAAGGAAGCACTTGTTGTATGGTTGTCATCCCATAATACCAACCTTACTAAATAACCCTTTGAAGCTACCTTGGTCATGTACAACATCTTCAAACCTCATTAATATCATTGGTCAGAATTAAGGAAATAGTCATGCATAATACTTTGAATATAAGGAAAGTCATTAACATCAACTAACCATTCAATACACATGCATACATTGAATCTGATCATAATGTAAAGGAACCATCCTACAACATCTTACTAAACCCACTTGTGCAATGTGGGAGTGAAGTCCCATATCCCCACTCCTACTAAGCAAATTCAACAAGAAGTTATAGTATGATTCGTGTCTCATTCATTATCTTCATATTTAGGGAAAGGTATCCATAACCGACATAGGCCATATGATCTACATGGAATCCGGTGTCGTGTAACCCCACACCGAGAAAGGTGTTCTACTTGCCTAAGGTAGAACTAAAATGTCTAGCTATAAGGTGGATCCACTAGCTAAGGTCCTATGTTGGCACATAGTTCTAGGATAGGGAGATTACTTCTAGAAACCCGCCCTATTGCATTGGCGGAGGGGCTTCCATCTCATGAGTTCCCTTGTGGATGACCCTCGACATTGCATTGGCGGGAGAGCCTTTACCTCATTGTCCATATCCATTCGGTGCTAAGCAATATTTCCCAAATTATATGTCATTAGTCTTTGAATTGTATTTAAATGTGTGAAGGATGTACTCTACCCATCATTCAATAGAATTCATAAAATAGCTCAAGGATTCATTAAAGGTGAGAATGTACTTTCAACTTTAGAATCATAATTAGTATGCAAGGATAACTTTCACACCAAGATCATATGTTCTCATGAGAATGGACTTTCAATCAACACCATAGGATCAACATGGTTTATGTACAATTCATGCATAATAATGTGTAAAGGTGCATATACGAACTATACTTTCAATTAACACCATTTGATTACATCATAATCATGTTTATGCATGAAGTGTATGTCTGTGTAATTGTCCTTGCAACAACCCGACAACAACAATATCATCATACTAGACAATACATATAATCTCAAGTGTAGGACTAAGGGAAGAACTACCTTTCAACAATACCAACTTTACACATTAGTCATAGGAGATTTACTTTCTAAATGAATCAATATTTTATACACATCTTTCATTCATATGCACAAACCCTAGCAATTTACCCCTTTTTTTGGGGTCATGAATCATGTCTCACAATTACACCCATCATAATACTTGAAATTGGGGTCATGGGGGTATTCATGGGTTCAAGGGGAATTTTAAAATGAAAATCACCATTAAACATCAAATCATCCATAGTGTAATGCAATTAACAAGATGAAATCGTTTTTAGGAAGAGCCCATGGTTAGAATAGAAACCCTAGTTTTTTAACAATATACCAATTTCGAAATTAGAGTTTGAAGGGCTTCATGGAGAAAAGTGTTCCATGAATCAAGGTCCCCATACCTTAATCGAAGCCTTGCCCACAAATTGGAATGAAAATCTTGGAGCTTGAACCCTAATCTTCAAGTTCTTGGTGTTCTTCAATGGAGGAACTTCTAGAGAGAGAAATATTGAAAGGATTTGGGTCTTCTTTGATTTCTTTTAAAAGTGATTAAAAAGGAAGAATTTGACTCTAAAAAGTATTTATATTTAGTTGGAAAAGAGTAGAAAGTGTTGGTTCAAGATTAGGAAAGATTTACTAAAAGACCCTTCATTAGACTCAAATTTCTAGTCTTCCCACGCTAAAGCTCACCCTTTGACACCCTTGGCTCGCCAAAACACTTAGGTGACACGCCTAATGCACCTTGGTCTTGCCCAAAGTTACAGTGAGCTCCCTAAATGGGCAGATTACTAGGAGATGGGGAGGGGCAATTGGTGAATCGCCAACCCATTGGGCGACCCTCCACCCATATCGCCCTTTTTTCTAGTAGATAGGACTTGTGAGGATGCTATCCACTAGGCGAGGAGAACCCTTTGGCGCAAAGGTATATGGGCGAAGCTACTGCCCATCGCCGAGTGGATCAAAGGTAGGTGTTGTTTTCCTTTATTTTTCTTACGTAGTTTAGGGTCCTAAGCTTCACCCTAGACTCCCTCCTCATTCATTCAAGCTCTAAAACAGCCTAGTTGTTGACTTAAGGTTACTCTAACCCACACGACGAGGCTCTAGTTTATCCTACCATTTTTCAGGGTGTTACATCCTAATTCCCCTAAAATCGATTGATTTCATCCAAACTCTATAAGAATCGTATACCCAACAAAAGTAAATGAAAATATACTCAAATCTCCTCAAGAACAACTCTAAAAATCAAACCCTCACCTCAAGAACTTATCAAAACACCATTTACAAGAATGAAGAATGAAACCTCAAGAAATTCATCAAGAACCTCAATCATGGATTTTCATGGACGAAATTTAATAATGAAATACATGATTAACGTGAGGGTGAACGAACCCATCACTATAAAAGTTTACATACCTCGAAGAACACTTGTTTTTGGCAAAATCTTGATGTTCTTGAACAAACGCTTGAACTTCTTCTTTTTCTCCTCTTGAACTTCTCTCTAAAACCCTAAGTGTGTTTAGGAATTGTTAAAACTGATCTAAATCATATTAGACCCCTAAAATATTACCAAAACCGAGTTAGGCTAGTAGGGGTAAGGAAAAGACCAAAATTCCCCTCCTTCATTTGGATGGATTTCGTCACGCCCTGAGGCTAACCCCTTGACGTAACATGGGACCTAGGATCAGGAGTGACCCCAAGCTAACCTTGAGTCAATCATATATGAGGCATACTATAAAAGTTATAAAGTAAAACATAAACTATGTGGAAGCTAAAATAGTGGATATCTGAAATGGCAAAAAACCCAAGTAGTCTGAAAGAGTTTAGTGATAACTGACAACCACTTAACAACTCAAGCTGAATCTATTACTATGTCTGAAAAGCCTCTAACTGCGTTGAGTTATTGGGACATGCCCCCAGAAAACAATAACCAAGTTGAACCTGAAAGTAAAGACAAAAGTGAAAGCATGTTTGTTTTCTTCAGAATATGAGAACTCACCACTAAAACTACTGGATGCCGACCAAAAGTCGATATAAGAGTGATCTGGATGCTGAATACCTGAACCTACATCATGAAAGGATGTAGCTAAGAGTATGCGTCAGTACTTGGAATGTACTGAGCATGCAAGATAGAGATACACTAAGCTGAACAAGGATATAAGCTGAATAATGCATAACTGAGAAATAATATAATCCGAACAAGAATATAAATATGTACTGAAGTACAACTGAAAGGTAAAATAAATGCAATAACCAAGTACTAACCATGAAGATAACATGTTGAACTATATACTAAAATAACTACTGGAAACCTGATCAATGCACTAAGAGTATGACAATGAGAGCTACTATTAACCGACATATGCCCGTGAGCAATACGTGGAGTCCGATGTATACGCCCCATTAAGAGGACCCAATATAACTTGCTAAAGGTATAAAGGCATGGCTGTGGCGTGATCACTAATATTGATGCCCAACAAAGGGGACTTATAATCCTATGCGGGCACGTAGTTCTGGGATTATTAGGGTACGCTGAACCTAGTCAAACTCGGTGCTAAGTATATTTCCAACTGAATATATATGAAGCTAAAATGCACTAATTATTCAATAGCTCAAAATACTGACATGCTAACTGAGCCTGCAACATTTATATACTGATAATGTGACATTTGAAATGTTGAGTATCATTTTCTGTTTAACTTACCTATAAAGTATAATTCATGAAGCAAGAGAATTTACACAAAATAGGGTTCTGAGTGTTATACAAGGAATTATGCAACGTTTCCAAGAAAACATTATATTCAGACTTTTGATTTTATAGCAACTGAATCACAATAAATTTCCAAGATTTAACATACCCGAGGTCTAAAAAAGTTACATAGAATCAAGGAACTCACTAAATTCAAGGGAACTAGTGGATGAGAGGAACCACTAGTGAAATCCCACATAATTTCTGACGAAATTTACTGAGAAATCCTTCGGATTTCAGGGATGAACTTGAAGAACACTACTGCTTATTCTAGAATGAAATTGGCCCACGTTCTCTTCTTTTCCTTCTAATTTGGATGATTTTTAAGAATCATGGTTCTAGGTATGTCTGACTAGGTTATTAGGCTTAGATTGAGTAAAACGACATTGTTTAGGTATCAAACAACATAGTTTAAGTGCCCCAACGCATACGAAAAAGACAAAAATGACCCTGACTTAAAAGTTGATGAAGGCCATCAGTGGGGGGACTGACGCACCATCATTTGGACTACCCGACCGTCGACTGGGGTCGTGGTTTATGGTCTCCCGATAGGGCTTCTCTAAAATGAGCACAACTTTTTACTCCGAGCTTGGATTTTAGCAGACTAGATGGTGTTGAAAAGAGGATTCCATTAGATTAAATTTGATAGGTCCTGGGCAATCTAATTCATTTTGTGCTTAAAGATATGACAATTTGACGTTGACCTAACAACCATTTTCCTCTAATTGGCTGTTGACACTCATGTACGGCCAGACCTACGGTCCATAGGTCCAAACATGTACAGTACTGGTCATCCATGGGTGGGATCATAGATCCCTAGCTCGTGGACCCCAACGACGGACCCTACCTACGGACGTGTGTCAGACAACAGTTCATCGGTGGATCTGTGGTTCTAGCACCAAGTCTTAGTAAGCTGCATTTTTTTCTATTTTCTCAAATCAAAGTTGTTAAAATATCTCCCCCTTGAGAACATTCGTCCTCGAATTAAGTCTAAACATGTTGAGTAAAGAGGGAAGGAGTTGCAATCCCTTCCACTAGATGCTGGAAACTGATATCTAACTTAGCTGAGTTCCAAGAACATGCAAATATGCTGAAATACAAGAATTACTGAGGGAACAAGATACTCAAACTGAATTACACAAGAGTTAACTGAGAGACTGGAAAGGAACTATTACCTCAAGTTGAAAGGGAATCAGAAGGAAAGACGTGAGGATAATTGGCCATCATGGCTGCATCTGCTTCCCTAAGTAGCTCCCTCTGCAGACTAACTCCTCCACATAATCTTCACTAAAGTTACTTCCTTATTTCTCAACCTACGAACTTGACGGTCAAGAATTTCAACTGCCACCTCTTCATAAGTGAGACTATCATTCACAATCACACTCTCTAATAGTACTATTGATGCCAGATCACCCAAGTATTTCTTCAACATGGAAATGTGAAAGACTAGATGAACCACTGTTATTTCTGTTAGCAACTCTAACTCATAAGCCACATTACCAACACTTTTTAAGATTCTTTAAGGACCTAAATATCTAGGATTGAGGTTTCCTTTCTTGCCAAATCTCATCACCCTCTTCATAGGTGACACCTTCAGAAAAGCCCAATCATCGATTTATAACTCTAAGTCCCTTCTCCTCATATCTGCATAGGACTTCTGATGACTTTGCATACCCTTAGTTTATCTCTGATGAGTTGATTTTTCTCCATCGTCTGATGAAGTGAATCTATCCCAATTAAGGCTGTTTCACCTACTTCAAATCAACCAAATTTGAACTTGCATCAACGCCCATATTGTGCCTCATACGAGCCATTTGAATACTGGAATGGAAGCTAATAATATACGCAAAGTCTTTTAGACGTAGGTGATCATCCTAACTAACTTGGAAATCGATCACGTAACTCTCAATATGTTATCTAAGTTCTGAATGATACGCTCTGGCTAACCATTTTTCTGTGTATGAAATGATGCACTGAGATTTACTTGAGTAACAAGACCTTTCTGAAACAATTTCCAAAAATTAGAGGTAAAATGAGGACCTCTATATGAGATGATAGACAAGGGAATCCCATGCAATCTAACTATCTCATTGATCTAGAGTTTGGCGTAGTCCTCCGTTGAATCTATAGTCTTGACAGCTAATAAGTAAGCAGACTTAGTGACTCTGTCCACTATCACCAAAATGGAGTCATGAATTCTCCAAGTAATAGGTAAACCCGTAATGAAGTCCATGTTTATCACTTCCCACTTCCATCTAGGAATGTTAGTATCTTGAGTCATACCTCATGGTTTCTGATGTTCTACCTTAACCTATTGACATCTAGGACACTAAATCACAAAGCCTACTATATCCCTCTTCATGCCGTTCAACCAAAAGATTTCCTCTGGATCACTGTACATCTTAGTGGAACCTAGATGAATAAAATATCTGGAATTATGGGCTTTTTTAAGATTTTGGTGCCTCAACTCACCCACATTAGGAACACAAAAGTGACCCTTGTAACGAAGCACACTATCTCCCCCTTGGGAGAAAACCTCAATTTTCTGATGATGAACTGCACCTTCAACTGAAGTAATATAGGATCACTATCCTATTTTTTCTTTACCTCCACTACCAATGAAGATTCTGATCCATTCTGAACTATTATACCACCATCTGATGTGTCTCTAAGGCAAACGCCTAAGTGAGCAAGCCGGTGAACATCTTTAGCTAACTCTCTCTTTTCTTACTCAACATGTACTACACTACCCATAGACATTCTGCTGAGAGCATCAACCACTACATTGTCCTTACCTGGATGGTAAAAAATATTCATGTAAAAGTCTTTGAGGAATTCAAGCCAACTCCTCTGACCAAGATTCAATTCATTCTAGGTGAACACATACTGGAGGCTCTTATGATCTGTGAACACATCAACATGAACACAATGAAAGTAATGTCTCCAAATCTTTAGGGCAAATACAACGACTGCAAGTTTGAGATCATGAGTCCGGTAGTTATTCTCGTGGACCTTAAGCTATCTAGAAGAATAAGTTATGACCTTACCTCACCTCATCAACACATAACCTAGTCTAACCTATTGTAATGGATGGCATAATGAGACAAGTATAGACTTCCGCTCTACTTTTATGAAAATTTCTTAAGACTTGAAAAATGTATTTCTACTCTTTATTGTTCTTTATTTATGTGATGACGATGATAAGTGGATTACATGATGCCTTTAGGGTTATTGTGTACCTTGTTACGTCTAAGAGGTACTCTTGGGTCGTGACAAACCTGGTTATCAGAGCAAAAAGTTTAGAATGATTCTAGTATGATGTATCATAACCCATGTCTAGTAGAGTCTTGTTTATGAGTGTAAAGCACACCACATTTATGACTGACAGTCTATAAGATGTTAGGAAATTTTATTTCTTTCATTACTCTTGAGTCGTGCCTTAGAGTTTAACTCTATAAAAGTCCCTCTCCTAATCCTTCTCTTGTGTCTTCAGGAAATGAATATACGAAGGTCAAATGCTGGAAGGGTGGAGGAGGAGAATATGAATCTAGGAGTTCCCCAACGTAATCAAGCTCCTAAAGTTAACCAAGCTCCGGTTGATCCCGTGGTCGAAAATGTGACCCATGCGCAATTTTGGTCAACTATCCAATTGTTGGCTCAAGTTGTGACTACTCAAGCCAATAAAGAGGTGATTTCTCCTATGAACACTAATGTGAATTCCGCGGAATCTATATTGAGGGATTTTAAAGGGTTGAACCATCCCGTGTTTCTTGGTTCCAAAGTGGGGGAGGATCCTCAAGAATTTGTGGAAGAGGTTTAGAAGATTTTTAATGCCATGGGGGTGACTTCGGTAGAGAAAGCAGAGCTAGCTCCTGATTGAATAATATTAACAAAGATACTTCATCCGATTCTAAGCATCAAAAATCGTTAGTCAGTATATAACCCAACTAAATGAGTTGGGGTCGAATCCCACAGGGAGTGGTGCGTGTTTAAGATTCAATAGGAAAGTACGAATATGCTCAAGTCAATCATAGGAATAAACATTATCGAATAAAAACATAATTCGAATAAGGGGGTGACACGAATGTCAAATAACAGGGGGTTTTGGTTTGAAATTATCAAGTACAGAAGCAACAAACAACACAAAAAATAACAATAATGAGACAGGTTCTTCGGATGTGATTTGATTATAGGCTAATGTAAACAAATGGGTAATTGAAACTGTTAGGAAATAGCTGAACATTAGTGACTAAGCTAGACTATAGAGGAGGTAAACTTTCTCTCAAACAATTTACCCCGAATCAAGTCAATTTCTCTCGAACATCGACAAGCATGCAAAATAAGAACAACCTACGCCTTAGTCCATACACTCTCTCGAGCTGAATGTGTGGAAAAGGGTTTAGGATGCACTCTCTCGAGCTGAACCCATGACAACCCAATACCCATAGACCATCAACAAATAATCTTAATTTTAAAACCTCTCTTTTGAACAAGCCAAAAACAAGAAGGTAGAACTGCATTTGCAACTACAACTCTTTAAATTAAACCACAATTACTGATTGAAATCACTTCTAAACAACATTTAAATGAACAATTAGCAGTACCCATCAGTCTTCAGTTTGTTCATAGACTGTGGGAGAGGACCCTGTACCGGCGGTGCTAGGACCACAGTCTGAACTGGAGTAGAAGAAGTGATGGTAGCCTGGGGAGTCCTGATCCTAGACAGATCATTCATCCTCTTGGATCGAAGCTCCGCCATCTGGGTTGGTAGTAGCTCATCATCCTCTGGCTCCAAATTGGTAGCATGAGGGTCCTGGTGCTCACCCTTACTCTCTGAAGTTGTGAGGTGACTTGCATAGATGCCGTCACTGTCGGAGATGGCCTCCGGTGACACAGGAGCAGGAGCTTTGTCTTTTCCCTTGCCCTTTCCACCTGGGGTGGGCAGTTTAGTAACCTTTGCCCTGAATGTAGCTATATCCTCGTTGATTGTGATTCTTTTTGCCCTATGCGGGGCGGCATGTTTCTACCAGCCACTTTTGGTCTAGCCATATCTGAAAAAGCATCAACGAGAGTTAGAAATCAGTTCAACAAATGTTCCAGACAGACTTGCCGAACCGGTCGGCGAGTGACCGAATCTCTTTGGCGAGCAAGATCGTGTTCGCCGAAAGGATTAGCTTCAAAAAATTCCAAAAAAATGGCATGTCGGCCATGGGAAGGGTCTTTCGGCGAATAGCCATCAATATTTGGCGAGCAAGGACTAGCTTGCCGCAAATTACAGTACATTTTAGGGGTTAGGGGCACAGAAAGGGCGATTAAGAAAAACAATCGGTGAGTCGCCGAGTGCACTCGGCGAACTCAGGCTTCTCTCCGAAAGTTACAAAACCTAAACGCCAAATTTAGCATGAAATTAAAGGCGATCTAGGGGGATTTGGTGAACTGCCGAGTGGTTCGGGGAGCTTGACCCAGCTCGCCAAATTGCCCAACGTGCCTATTTTCAACCCCAACTTCTAAATTCAACCCTGCAGCCCCGAAATCAAAATCAAAACATGCACTCATTTAATTAGACTTAGACCCATTACACCCATGCCCTCGGGATACTCAGACTTCTCCCGGTTTGGCCAAATTTGGCCTTTTGATGACTTTTGTCCTTAAGAATGACGTCAAACGCTCCATCATCGGGAAAAATACGTCATTTGCCACAATTGCGGTTACTTAGACTTCACCCGAATAGACCCAACATCAACAAAGCAACACCCATCAATTTTTTAATCAATTTTAAGGCATGATAATTTGGGAAATCAACAATATACATAATTTAGGCAAAATATTCGAATTAAAATAGGTACACAAGCATAAAATTACGATCAGAGAGGCCCAACACATATCACTAAGATAAAAATCATTGCGTATGAGTAAAAATTGATAAATATAAGTTCGGGGTTTGGAAAACTAACCTTATATGCTGAACACGAGATTTGAAAATCTATGAGGCAAAGAATCCAACTGCGAAAACACAATCAACGACTAATACGCGATAAAAAACAAGAATATAGGAAAATATAGTGTGAGTGTGAGTTTGGGAAGTTAAAAAGTGAGGGAATGTGAAAGATTTTGAACCTTTGGCCATTAAAACCGTCCAGTTCTCGCCCATTCGGCGACATAAGTTTTTCTCGCCCACCCACTCGGCAACACGCCAAGTAGGTACTTACCTTGCCGAGGTTTACAGGACTTCCAAATCATGTGGCGGCCCAAACGGCGGACAAAATCGTGATCAGCGACCTGGTCGGTGATTCACCAATTTGCTCCTGGGCTCGCCGAGTTTTACAGACTCCAATATCAAAATTCCATGAGTCTAACGGAGGTCCAAGTCAGGCTCGCCGACCTCTTCGGCGAGTCACCGACTGGACTTCTAGCTCGCCAATCTCCACTTTTCAAACACATCCTACACTTTAACCTGCACAATCAACACACGTTTATTCCACAAACGAAAAACAAAGAAAATAAAACTTGTGTTGCCTCCCAAGAAGAGCCTTAGTTAACATCGCGGCACAACGCAAGTCCATGCTCAAACCTCATTCTTGGGGTTGGCCATAGTGTCATTAGGCAACCCCCCTTGTTGTCTCGGCTTTAAATTAGACGAGATATGACCCATCTGGGTCTCCAACTGTTTGATAGAGACGGAATGGGGGGTAACTTTCTGGCTAAGGGTCGACACATTTTCCTTTATCTTTTTCAAAATCTTGTCAGACCCCTCAACCTTGTGAGGATACGCGAGAGCATATCCTCTGATCGCCCTTCATCGGAATCATTTCGCTTTTAGCACTCGTAGGGAGGAATACATACATCCTTCTCCCCATCCCTTTCCTTCCAAGTGTGATTTTGATCCCTCCATTCTCTATCAAGATCTCTCCAACCTTCATACCTGCTCCAACCTTGGATACCACCCTTTCTCGGGTAGTTTGCACGATAACCACTTCCATGGTTTGCTAGTAAATTCATCTCCTCATTGTACAATGCTTTAAACTTGGCTTCTTTAGGGTTCACATACCCAACACCCACGGTATTGACACTTCTAGAACCGACTCCCATGACATTTTTAGACAAAATTTCAAGTTAGGTCATGATTTTGTCCATGTGTTGATCCCTCTCCTGGTCTTTCTCCATCTGCTCCTTGGTTAACTTGAAAGTAAGGGGAGAGACCTGGTCTTCACGGGTGTACCATGCCTGGTTGATTTTCATCATGACATCCAAGAGCTGAGTTGCTATCACATAAGGTTGCTGCATCAAACCTCCCAGAGAAAGTTGGTTAGCAATGCCCTTGTTTATATAATCGAGGCTTCGGTAAAAGTACTGCAACAACACGTTCTCAGGGAAACCATGAGTTGGGCATTGCAACACCAACTTCTTGAATCATAGCCAAGTCTCATAAATTGGATCGCCCTCTAGACACTTGAAGCTATGAATGTTTTCCCTAAGTGTCATCATCTTCGAAGGAGGGAAAAATTGCACTTGAAATGCAGTGACAAGCTCTTCCCATAAAGTGATTGAGTCTCGTGGCAATTCAACCAGCCACTTACACACTTCCTCCATTAGAGAAAATGGGAACAACCTCAAGCAGACCAACTCTTAGGGTATATTCTTGAAGGAGAACGGCCCGCAAACATCAACAAAATTTCTAATATGCTCATGCGGATCCTCATCAGCCAAACCACCAAACAGCTCCTTCAATTGCAAGAGTTGTAACATAGTGCTAGTAATGTTGAACACATTGTTTCCTTCAACCGGAGGCAAGCGAATGACACTAATTCAACCCATCAGATGAGGGTCATTAACATTAGGCTCATTGACATCGTTAAGGTTGCAGATGTCATCTTGGTGGCCCAGTTGGTTACCATTGCTTCCATTCACACTCATACTATCTTTTCAAAAAAGCAACACACAAACCAAAACTAAAAATATGTAGATTTAACTATACCTAACAATAACAAATTCAACTTAACTAAAGAATCTTAACCAACACAACTTCCTCGGCAGCGACACAATTTTGATTCAATAACATTATCAAAGACACTTCATCCGATTCTAAGCGTCAACAATCGTTAGTGAGTATATAACCCAACTAAATAAGTTGGGTCGAATCCCATAAGGAGTGGTACATGTTTAAGATTCAATAGGAAAGTACGAATATGCTCAAGTCAATCATAGGAATAAATATTATCGAATAAAAACATATTTCAAATCAGGGGGTGACACGACTGTCAAATAACTGGGGGGTTTGGTTTGAAATTATCAAAGCAAACAACACAAAAATAACAATAATGAGACGAGTTCTTGGGATGTGATTTGATTAAAGGCTAATGTAGACAAATGGGTAAT
Source organism: Solanum piurae (assembly GCA_029582685.1). Lineage (NCBI taxonomy): Eukaryota > Viridiplantae > Streptophyta > Magnoliopsida > Solanales > Solanaceae > Solanum > Solanum piurae. The sequence goes on along the minus strand of JAJOOO010003909.1, from coordinate 10,700 downwards.
TGCAATTGTTAGGAAATAACTGAATATTAGTGACTAAGCTAGACTATAGAGGAGGTAAACTTTCTCTCGAACAATTTACCCCGAATCAAGTCAATTTCTCTCGAACATCGACAAGCATGCAAAATAAGAACAACTTACACCTTAGTCCATTCACTCTCTTGAGCTGAATATATGTAAAATGGTTTAGGATTCACTCTCTCGAGCTGAACCCATGACAACCCGATACCCACAGACCATCAACCAATAATCTTGGTTTTAAAACCTCTCTCTCGGGCAAGCCAAAAACACAAAGGTAGAACTGCATTTGCAACTACAATTCTTTAAATTAAACCACAATTACTTATTGAAATCATTTCTAAACAACATTTAAACTAACAATTAGTAGTACCCATAAGCTAACTCAACCGATAATCACATAATCACACCCCATGAATTGGGGTTTTAGCTAGACATCATAAAAAGATAAAAATTGTTACCAAATTGTGTTTCAATCAAATGGGTAGGATTAATTTAGTCTTTACAAAGGTCCAAATTGAAGAATCTCAAAAAACCTACTTCCAATTTCTCAAAAGTGAAAAAACTTCAATTCTTCAAAGTTAAGGAAAACTTGTCTCAATACTCAGAGTTCAATCTTCTCCTCAATAAAACATAATGATAAAAAAATAAGATAAGATACTAACCTTAATGTTTGAAAATATATATTTATAGTCACCAAAAATATGTTGCAAAGTACCATTCGGTGCAGTAAGTCGAGCTCACCGATCAACTTGGTGATTCACCCTTTGGTCAGTTCCATCGCCTTTTTTCTTTGGCCTAGCATCCTCAAGTTCTGTAACTTTGGGTGATCCAACATTGCATCACGGAACCACTTGGTGACATGCCAACTGCTATTTTCTCTCACCAACTTGATTTTCTCCTTCAGGGCTTGGCACACTGGAACTTTAGACGGTCAAATGGTCACATGGAAATTCACCAAATAGACTTGGCGATCACCAGGCTCTCTTTTTTTCCTTCTTTCAGCTCGCTTCGTTCCTTTTTTCAAATTAGTGTCCATGTTTTGTTACTCAATCCATATACCTAGAAATCAAGGGTTTTTATCAGTTATTGGCACAAAATAAGCATTTGAGGACACTAAATCATTATAAATAAAGCCCTAAATAAGTACAATTCTAGGAATCATCAACTGCTTACCAATTGAAGGGTGTGGTTTAAGTATGATATACTCAATGGAATAGGAATAGGCTGGTAGAAGTGGGTCCCATAGATTGGGAGGTGTTAAAGAAGGAATTTCTTGATAGGTTCTTTCCCCGAGAGAAGAGGGAAGCTAAGGTATAAGAATTTATCAACCTTCGTCAAGGCGGTATGAGTGTTAAATAATATTCTCTAAAGTTTACCAAATTGTCCAAGTATGCGACGTCTATGGTGGGATGAGATGAGTAGGTATGTGATGGGTGTGTCGAAGTTGGTGAGAAAAGAATGTTGTACATCAATTCTCCTTCATGATATGACTATCTCACATCTTATGGTGTATTCCCAACAAATGGAGGATGAGAAACTCCAAGGCAACACTAGAGAGGTAAATAGAGCTAGAACCGGTGAGGGAAATTTCTCCAATGCTAAGTCCAATGGACAAGGTCGTCAAAGGTTTAAGCAAAGATTCTCCAATCAAGGATCCTCTAGTACTCCAAAGGTCGACAAGGATAGAGTTTCCAACCCTAAACCACAAGGAGGTAATAGTGGTGGTTCTTATGTTGCTAGGCCTAATTGTGCAAAATGTGGTAGAAAACATGTAGGCAAATGCTTAGCTGGCTCGGATGGGTGCTATGGTGTGGTAATAATGGCCACAAGATGAGAGATTACCCGATACTCATGGCCAAGGGGATAGAAGGCAAACTAACTCCTCCAAGCGGGTCCAACTCCAATGTTGAAAAACAAAACCGCTTTTATGCTCTTCAATCCTGTGGTGACCAAGAGAGATCCGTGGATGTGGTGTCCGGTATGTTACAAGTCTTTTCTATTGATATTTATGCCTTATTATCTCCCGGTAGCACTTTGTCCTTTGTTACACCTCTTGTGGCTATGAAGTTTGAAATACTCCCCGAAGTGTTGTTAGGACCATTTTCAGTTTCTACCCCGGTTGGTTACTCGGTAGTGGTAAAAAGAGTATATAGAAGTTTTCCTATTTCTTTGTCTCACAAAGTTACCTTGGTGGATTTGGTATAGTTAGACATGCTGTATTTTGAAGTAATTTTGGGTATGGATAGGTTGATTGCATGCTATGACTCTACAGATTGTAGAACTCGGGTTATCAAATTCCAATTCCCAAATGAGTTTATTTTAGAATGGAAAGGGGAAACTCAATCCCTAGATGTCAATTTATTTCTTGTCTCAAAGTTATGAAAATGATCTCCAAAGGGTGCATTTACCATATTATTAGGGTGATGGATGTTGAGTCTAAAACCCCTTCTCTAGAGTCGGTCTTCGTGGTGAATGAATTTCTGGAAGTCTTTCCCGATGACTTGCCCGACATTCTTTATGGGAAATTTATTTTGGCATTGATATTTTTGCCGGATACACAACCTATATCCATTATAGAATGGCTATGTCCGAGTTGAAAGAGTTAAAAGAGAAATTGAAGGATTTACTAGATAGGGGCTTTATCTGATTGAGTATCTCTCCATGGGGTGGTCCGGCGTTGTTTTTTAGAAATAAGGATGGGTCCGTTAGAATGTGCATCAACTATCACCAATTGAACAAGGTGACCGTTAAGAATAAATATCCCCTTCTGAGAATTGATGACTTGTTTGATCAATTCCAAGGGGCTAGTTACTTCTCAAAAATTGACCTTCGTTCGAGCTACCACAAACTTAGGGTGAGAAGGAATGATATACCCAAGACGACATTCCAAACTAGGTATGGGCACTATGAATTCCTTGTGATGTCATTTGCCTTAACCAATGCTCTGGCGCCATTCATGGACCTAATGAATAGGGTGTTTAGACACTACCTTGATATGTTTGTAATTATATTTCTCGATGATATTTTGATCTATTCAAGGAGAGGGTGAACAGATGGATCACTTGAGGATTGTATTGCAAATCCTTAAAAACCACCAATTATATGTGAAGTTTAGTGAATGTGATTTTTGGTTGAGGTCCGTAGCATTCCTTAGCCATATTGTGTCAAGCAAGGGTATTATGGTAGATCCGAATAAGACGGATGAGGTCAAGAGTTGGCCTAGACCTCTTACTCCTTCCGATATTAGAAGTTTTTTGGGTTTGGCCGGTTACTATAGGAGGTTTGTTGAAGGGTTTTCCTCCATTGCTTCCCTATTGACGGCCTTGACTCAAAAGAAAGCTATGTTTGAGTGGTCGGAGGCATGTGAGAAAAGATTCCAAGAGTTGAAAGATAGACCTACTTTCGCTCCGGTGTTGAACTTATCGGAGGGTACCGATGGGTTTGTGGTATATTGTGATGCCTCGAGAGTAGGGTTGGGATGTGTGTTCATGCAACATGGTAATGTGGTTGCCTATGCTTCAAGGCAACTCAAGGTACATGAGAAGAATTATCCAACCCATGATCTTGAACTATCGGCGGTAGTATTTGCTTTGAAAATATGGAGACATTACTTGTGTGGGGTACATGTGGATGTTTTCACCTATCACAAAAGTCTTCAATATGTATTTACTCAAAAAGACTTGAATATCCAATAAAGAAGGTAGTTAGAACTTTTAAAGGATTATGACATGAGTGTCATTTACCACCCGAGAAAAGCTAATGTTGTGGCGGATGCACTTAGTAGATTGTCCATGGGTAGTGTGTCTATGAAAGAATTGGTTCGTGAGGTGCATAGATTTGCCCGACTAGGTTTCCAACTAATAGATTCTCCTAAGGGTGGTTTCACAGTTCATAATGGCTCTGAATCCTCCTTTGTGGTAGATGTGAAGTCTAAACAAGACCTTTATCCAATCTTAGTTGAGTTGAAAGAATTGGTACTCAAGAAGTCCATTGAAGCTTTCTCCCATGGGGAAGATGGGGTACTTAGGTACCAAGGCTGATTATGTGTTCCAGATGTGGATGTATTAAGGGAGCAAATTCTAGAAGAGGCTCATGGTTCTAGATATTCTATTCATTCGGGAGCCACCAAGATGTACCGTGATCTACGAGAAGTCTATTTGTGGAATGGTATGAAAAAGGATATTGCAAATTTTGTAGCCAAATGTCCTAATTGTCAACAAGTTAAGGTTGAGCACCGAAGGCCGGGAGGCTTCTTGCGAGATATACTAATTCCCACTTGGAGGTGGCATGAGGTGAATATGGATTTTATTGTGGGTTTGCCTCGTACTCGAAGGCAACATGATTCTATTTGGGTCATTATTGATAGGAATACAAAATCAGACCACTTTATTCCCGTTAAGGTATCTCACTCGGTGGAAGACTATGCCAAGTTGTATATAAGGGAGATAGTGAAGTTGCATAGAATTCCTCTATCTATCATTTCGCATCGGGGTACTCAATTTACATCTCACTTTTGGAAATCATTCCAAAAAGGGCGTGGTACTAAGGTGAAGCTTAGCATCGCTTTCCACCCTCAAATTATTGGTCAAGGGGAACGTACCATTCAAACCTTAGAGGACATGTTGAGGGCGTGTGTTATAGATTTTAAAGGTAATTGGGATGACCACTTGCCCTTGATAGAATTTGCCTATAATATTAGTCACCACTCAAGTATCAGTATGGATGCTTTTAAAGCTTTGTATGGTAGGAGATGTAGGTCTCCGGTTGGTTAGTTTGAGATAGGTGATTTTCCCTTTATTGGCCCCGAGTTAGTTTATGAAGCTATTGAGAAAGTTTGGCTCATTAGAGAGAGGTTGAGAACGGCTCAAAGTAGGCAAACTTCCTATGCCTATGTGAGGAGAAGGGAGTTAGAATTTGAAATTGGTGATTGGGTCTATTTGAAAATCTCATCCATGAAGGGTGTGATGAGGTTTGGCAAGAAAGGGAAACCTAGTCCCCGGTATGTAGGCCCATATAAAATTTTGAAGCGTATTGGGAAAGTTTCCTATGAGTTGAACTTGCCAAATGAGTTGGCCCTGGTTCACCTGGTATTTCATATTTCTATGCTTTAAAAGTGTATTGGGGATCCGGTGTCCATTATTCCTCTAGAAGGGTTGGGAGTTGATGAAAGCCTTTCCTATGAAGAGGTTCCGGTAGAGATCCTTGATCGGCAAGTCAAAAGGTTAAGAAATAAGGAGATAGCTTCCATTAAGGTGTTATGGAGAAATCATCTAGTTGAGGGTGCTACTTGGGAGGCTGAGGCCGATATGAAGTACGGATACCCTCATCTATTTCCTTCTACTCCTATTCAAGCTTGAGGTAAGTAGTTCCTCTAGTAATTTCTTATTTCGGAAGTCATGTGTGAATTATGTGTCTTCCATGGTTTCCTTAAGTTATGCATGTTCTTGGCGAATTTCATGTTTAGTGTCAAAAATGAGTTTTCATGATTTATGTCCCTCATGTTGTTGTGCATTTAGTATGAGTTGCCTATTTTACTTCATGAGATGTATTGATGAACATGCTTTAGTATGCTTTTGAGAGTAATTGCATATTGTCTCCATGATGTTGTGTTGAGCATTATTTTAGTTGGAGAAGTGAGTTCCTCCTATGGCAATGAGAAATATGGAGTTTCATGCATATTTGGGTTGTTAGATGTAGTTCCTACTCCCTTGTGTTGCATTGATTATGTCTTGAGATGGAGTGGATGTTTCCTCTAAGTTGTGCATTATTTTGATGTTTCATGCATGATGGGCTACTAGTCTTGAGTATTTAAGTCCGTAAGATGTCTAGATCATCATTCGAGGACAAATATTCCCAAGGGAGAGATAATGTAATATTCGGAAACTAGTAGCCTAAACTAGAGTCTAACACAAAATTAATAGGCTTAGTTAAAGCTTGAAGTTAGGGTTAAAGCCTAGAAAATACCTCCCCATACCTTAAAATTCATGTTTTTGGGTTAGAAAGTCAAGGTCTAAACCCCAAGGACCAACCATGAGTCCTTGAGGAAAAGGCTTAAAAAGTGACCTGGGAAATGACCCACGAAGGGCACGTACGCCCCGTAGGTCCACCCACGCCCCGTAGGTGGAGGTCATGGATCAAAGCCTTGAAAATGAGTTGCAGGCCATGGACCTACGAACTTGCAGGATGTCCAGTAGGTCCATTTACGGACCGTACGTCCTTGATCAGGGGTTACACCTGCAATTCTGCCTGAGTCTCGGCCAAGGGAGGGATAAATTAGGTAATTTCTTTTGAGGTTAGTTTGAAGTGAAGTCGTTTTGAATTAAATATTTAAACCAATATAAGTAATTTTAAGCCTTTAACCACCTCATATACTTCATAAACCTCAACAACCCAAATCATAACCAACTTAACCCTCTCCAAAATCCTCTCTCTAAAACTCCATAGAAGATGAAGAAGAGGATAAAGTTAAGGCTTGAAGAAGGGGATTTTTCACATGATTTTGGTTTTATTTCTTCACCTAAGGTATGGTAGTCTTGATTCATGGAATGCTTTCATCCATGAAGCCCTCAAACTCTCAATTTCAAAGTAGAAAAGTCTCCAAATCCTAGGGTTTTCACTCCAAGTCATGGATTCTTTCTTAAACTGTTTATATTGATTTAGTTATCATATATTATGGTTGAATTGTTGATTATAGTGGTTTTTATGATAAAATCTCCCATGAATCCATGAAATCTCCATAACCCTTATTTGTGACTTTGTGATGTGGGTGAATTGTAGTAAGATGAATACTATGAAATTGCAATTATAGTAGTTTAGTTATTTCAATCATGTTATCATCCATGTCTAATGTAATTCTAGATAGGATTGGTTGAATGTGATCTATAGCTATTGAAGGGCAAAACATGAGAATTAGCTATGTGTATGAGACTTGTGTGTATACAATTAGATTGCTTTGAGAGTAAAGTGAATATATTATAATCTAATTGTTGCGTTGATTGTATGATTATCCTCATGTACACACTTAGGTATGAATATCATATAATGTGAAAGGTGTGTCACATATAGTGATTCTTTGGTATGGTTTTTTGGTTAGAGTGTCAAGACATTCTTCCATAATTATCAACTTAAGTCAAAACTTAATGTGAACTCATTGGGAATTATACTTAGCACCGAGATGATAGTTATATGAGATGGAAGCCCTCATGATAGTAGAGGTCGGGTTTCTAGGAACAATCTCTTGGGATGCTCCCTCACGTTAGTAGAGGCTGGGTTTTCTAGTAGTCTATAGTTACTCAATAAGCTTTACTTAGTGTGGGTAGGGTATGGGATCTTATTCATACATTGCACAAGGATGCTTTGAGGGTATTTGTGGTATGTTTCCATCATGATATAGATATCAATATGTTAAATGTACTTGTGTCTTATGCTTTTGCACTTATTTTTCATGATGATTCTTAACTTGGTAAATTGCATAGTTTTCAATTAAATTGTCCCTTTTTAGCATGTTTTAATGTTTTCATACATAGCTACCATACTTAGTGCATTTTTGTACTAACCCATATTTCTTCTACATTTTCTATAAGTGTAGGTCCCGGTTCTTGAGGTGGTATCCTTCTTGTGAAGCTTGGATTGACTATTCTCTTTGCTTATTGGTGAGTCCTCATGGTTCGAGGACAGATGATGATGTTCTAACTTTCTTTTCTTGTACTTTCATTTGAGAACTATGTTGTTAAGGGTTGTGACGCTATTTTGAGACTCCTATTGTAATAGATGACATTATGAAACAAGTATAGACTTCCGCTCAACTTTTATGAAAATTTCTTAAGACTTGAAAAATGTATTTCTACTCTTTATTATTCTTTACTTATGTGATGATGATGCTAAGTGGCTTACATGATGCCTTTAGGGGTATTGTGTGTCTTGTTACGTCTAGAGGGTACCCTTGGGTCGTGACAACAGTTATATAAGGAGTTACAAAAAAAAGTGTAGCCCTTGGATCTAACAATGTATAAACATCTAAATGAAAGACTCACAACGTACCATTGACCATATTAGGAAAATCTTCCAGGTCTTGGCAAGCCTAGAGAGTATATAATTTGTTATGGCACTGACCACCACATATACCATATGAAACACCCTGCTGAGTTGGGCCATCTTCTAGTGTTCTTGAAGCTGTAGACTGAGCCCTATTGTTGTTACCTCCTTGCCCCTGCCTGGAAGAAGGGAAACTCTTTAACCAATGGCCAGACTGACCTCACCCAAAACACCCTTCCTTGCCTACAAGACACTCGCACGGATGGTTTTTACCACAATTTGGACAAGTTGGGAAAGTCTTATTACCTGAAGTACTTTCAGAGACTTAGAGCCTGATGCCCTACCTTTCTGATATTTTCAAAACCTGAAGGATGGAGCATTAGCTAATGAAGGTGTTGAGACTGTAGTCCTTTGTTGAAACAGTGAGCGATTCCCACCGCCTGACCATTGCTGTAAGAATTCATAATTTCCTATTGGGGCATTTTGTTATCCTTATCCATTTCCCTAAGCTTATCTCCCTCAACCTGTTGAGCATGAGTCATAATTCTGGAGATATCCATATCCTCTAGAAAATTGAATTCCTACACTCGGTCTTCACATGATCGGATACCCCAAACAAGAACTTACTCATTGATTCCTTAAATCAGAAACCATTTATAGAGCATACCTGGAGAGCTGGATGAACTTCAGCCCGTACTCTAGGACTAACATTGAACCCTACTTCATGTTCATAAACTCTTTCGCTTAGCTTCTCTCAACTCCCTTGGGAAGAACCTATCCAAAAAAGCTCTAATAAAACAATCCCAAGTCACAGGAGTTGCATCTGCACACATGTTGTCCTTCAACTATGTGAACCAAATATGAGCTATATCCTTTAGTTGATAGGACGCTAACTCAACACTCTCAGTACCAGTCACTTGCATTACTCCAAGAATCTTCTTAACCTCATCAATGAAGTTCTATGGGTACTCACATACCTTCGACCCTAGAAACTCAGTTGGATTCATACGAACAAAGTCTCAAACCCTAGTTGTAGCAGATCCACCATTCATGTTTCCAGAAACTTGGGCCTACTAATTATTTTAATTGGCTACACTCTGAGCCAAGAGCTAGATCATTCCAAAATTCTACATTCGAAACCTTATTGTTCGGGACTAGAGGAACTATATTAGCATTGCGTGCATTAGCTTTACGGGGAGGAATGATGTGAAACACATACCGACTAATTTGAAAGGCAAAGTTGAATAATACCTCATGCACGATAAGAATAGCAAAGGAAGTGAAGTGTTTCTTAAAAAACTTTGTAGCCTCCCCCTCATAGATGTGGTACGCTTCATGCCCATGAAAGAGGCTCTACTTTGTGTGGATTTCAAACATCCTAGGACTCTTGAACCTAATACTCTGATACCAAGTTTGTCACGCCCCGACGCTACCTCCTTTACGTAACACAGGACATAGAATCACGAGTGACCCCAAGCTAACCCTGAGTTAGGCATATATCAAGCATATTATAAAAGTTATTTAGTAAAACATAAACTATGAGGAAGCTAAAATAGTGGATATCAGAAATATGGAAAAAACCCAACTAGTCTAAATATATAAAACATACCAAAAATTTAGTGATAAGTGACAACGAATTAACAACTCAAGTTGAATCTATCACTATGTTTGAAAAGCCTCTAACTGAGTTGAGTTGCTGGGTCATATCTGATGTACCGTGAGTTTTCGGTACTATTGATACGATTCTCTTAGGATTTGTGAATGTCTAGGGCATTTTTGTGTTAGTTTTATGTGGTTTTTTTATTGTAATTTTAGGAAATAAACTCAGGAGCGAAAAGATGAAAAGGTAGCTGAGGCAAGTGCTGAAAAAGAGTCACCTATGGAGACATCTACGGATCGTAAAATGAGTGATACCCCATAGATAAAGGTCGTGGGACGACCGGGCATGGCAAGATTGAAGCTCATGGACATCTGACCAAGTGTGGAACCACAGTAGGGACTGACCGACCGTCGAATGACTTACGGTCCATCCTGCAGCTCCGTAGAAGTGATCAGAGGAGTGGTTATAGTACCTGAGTTGAAATAATCTAAGTATAGAGCGACGGAGGTTACTGACGGACCGTGTTGCTGGTTCGTGGAAGTTGACTGAGAGAGGTGGATTTGTGAAGATTTCAAATTGGCTAAGTATGGAGCCACGGACGAGACCTACGGACTGTCATTCGACTTACGGACCGTAGGTCAGCCTCGTGGAATGGTGACGCGTCCTGCAGTTTTATTTCCTTATTTTGTTTCCCTTTTATTTTAGGATTTGATATCTATAAATAGGGTATGTAAACCTCGTTTTTGGGGGTTAGATCTTATTATTTTTATTCTAGTTCTTGACTTGGGAGATTAACTTGCAACTTTAGAAATTCTTAATTTGCTAAGTTTGTTTTGAAAATTTTGGTGTTGCAATTCAAGTTGAATTTATGGGTTTATTATTCTTCTTACGTAAGTTCAGAATTCTTTCATCTAAAACAATGAATTATGTTCATATGATTATGGGTAACTAAACTCCACAACTAGGGTTGTGGGAACCATGAGCGATTAACAAAGTATGAATAGTAAATAAGCAATTCTTGAATAGTGTGGTGCATGCATTGATAATT